>JBBPQU010000694.1:0-15869 GCA_038092655.1 Boletus sensibilis | reverse complement strand
ATCTACCGTGTATTGTCGAAGCGCAGAAGACGCTGGACAATAAGCAGATGTTCAAAGTGGCGGATATATGTCAGGTGCGTGTTTCCCCGCCAGGCGCGCTGCGTGTGACATGGTTCTAGGAGGTTTGAATACAGATGCTGGTGCTCGGAGATCGCATACAAAACGAAGAGGCGGTCACGGCGAACAGGAACGTCAATATCGACGAATTCATCTGGCCGCACGGTATTACCCCTCCTTTGCACCATACACGCAAGCGGCGATTCCGAAAACGGGTGAACAAGCGGGTTCGTACGAAGCACGCCTCCTCTTGCTTTGCTTTCCTCACGATACACACTGTAGACGATAGAAAGCGTCGAAGAAGAAGTGGAACGACTGCTGGCAGCAGACAATCTCGCATCGGATGTCAAGTATGGTGAGTTGTGGGCATGGGATTGAGCGCTTGTTTCTTTCAGTAGGCTGACTGTCTTGCGTCGCAGAGGTCCTCGAGAATGTTAACCCAGATCTTTCAGACTCTGAATTTATTGAGCGTGACGAACCCCTGGAAGCGCCTACCCCTGGTCCCCAAGGCTCAGAGGCAGGCGATGTAGCTACCCCGGGACCTGACGCGGCGGATGAGGACGTTGAAGAAGGCGAGGGGGAAGAAGCAGAACCAGAGGGTGATATCGATGAAGAACTTGCCGCGGAACTTGACCTTGCATTGGGTGACGAAGAGGAAGGGGAGGAAGACGATGAAGACGATGAGGAAGATGAGCAGGACAGTGATGAAGACGAAGACGACGAAGACGCTCAAGAGAGGAAACTGTTGAATGAGGAGATAAGAGACTTGGAGGCTGCTGTGGCGAAAAAGGAGCATGAAGTCGCAATCTCTGCAAACCCGCTCATCAAGGTATCCTACTCCCGTTTATTTGTTTATGCAGCAAACGTTGAGCGGTTGTTCTTAGAAACGGTTCGAGGATGCACTCAAAAAGCTTTCGGCTGATCTGGAGATGAAACGCGCGCAAAGAGATGAGATGAAAGAGAGGCAACGGCGAAAGAAAGAGGGCATTGCCGTTGAAGACCCAGACACTGATGCTGAAGGCGGCCCGCAGGACGAAGTAGAGGCTGGGGATAACGCTGCCCAGGGGGATGCTGACCTGTTTGGATCCGATGATCCAAACGCTATGGACATCGGTTGAATCCAACCACCCAATACATAATCTATAGTCTACACGTTAGTTTAGTCTGCACGATGCTGCTTTCTACGGCAATGGCAGCAGTCACCAGCTGGATACTTGCACTAAAATCAAGCTTGAATACGAACATGGATCTATCCTAGGCTGAACAGCGCATCCTGCTCATGATCGAGACAATCCAACGAGTCCTGCCTGCATCACGAGTGGGGCATATACAATGCAAACAAACGGCGCGAACCACACGCCCAACACTTCCCAGTTCCACACCGCTCTCTCGACTTCTTCTGGCAGAAGAAGCCAACCCCAGGCAAGCAGCCAGTACGCTGCGTGGACTGCCAACCGGGAAAGTTTGCTGGAGAGTGAGGTCGATGTTCGGGAGGGCCGGGACAAGACACGACTGCAGATAAGCGGAATGCCGAGGGTGACGGCGAGCGTTGCGGCGAGAGAAAAGTTGAGTAGGGAGGTTATAGAAATGACTGTCGATGCCAAACAGAGGTTGAAGGATTGCAGGAGTATCGAGAACGGTGCTGTTTCAGGTGGGTGAGACGGTATAGATGCAAGGAGGGCCTGGGGAACTAGGCTAAACGCCAGGAGGAGGATCCACGAAGTGACCTGAAGAGGCCAGCGCGGCGATGAGCGAGGTACGAGGATGTAAAGAGTGAACGTACGGCTTGGTTCTGGAGGAACCATGAAGTGCTGATCATGGCGAATGCCAGTAGACCGATGGTATGCGTCGCAAGGGCGGTGGCAATTGCAGGTAACACGGGCCTTCGTCTCGGTCGCCATGTTGGTTGAACTGTTGAAGCTGTCGTATTCGCTACCTTTCTATCATCTTCCTTGTCCCGCCGCTGCAACTCATTGGGAAACTCTTGTACCCAGCCTGCCTCTACCCACTGCCCGAGTCCCCAAAATATCATTGCAACCCCGATCAGAACAGCACTGGGGAGAAACATTCCGATCTTCATGAAGGTCCCCGGAGTTGTGAGTATGTAGAAAAAGAAGGAAGCATGGAGACGCTCGAGAAGGTTGTTCGATGTACGGAGAGTCGACTCGATTATTCTGACGAAGGGTGATTACACGGACGACATAATAACAGGAAGAACCGACCTGCCGAGAGCAAAGAATCCATGGGGTCCGTCGGCTGGAACAGCATACAGAGTAATTGCATCAATCCGGAATCTGTGTTAAACAGTTCGGTTGATCGATCTTGTACCTGGTTGGTGTTGGCGACTCACCGGTGAAACAGGCCGTGTGCCCCACTCGGCCTTCCCCTTGCTTGATAGCTAACATGTCTCTTCACATTCCTCGCTCGGTATTCAAGCTCCCTGAGCTGCGGACTGCGTTTCATGAACTCTGGCGCATCTGCTAGGAGACTGCTCTGCGGCGCATCATGTAGTTCGAGATGATCGTAGAGGACGAGGGGGACGCCGCCTGTGTAATGGGAGATAAGACGCAGCGAGTTTATTAGGTCTTGGTTGGGTAGCCGGCCATTAAGACCCTCTACGTATGGAGGAGAGGTGTTGATTTAGCTTGCAAATGTAGACAATAACGAGGACAAACCAAAGAACACGCCAAGGTGAGAGAATGAGTGTCCGCTGTAATCAATATTGAGGGCGTTCCAGATGACGCCGGAGGTAAGCTCGAGGAGGTCAGTGTCGAGATCTGTATGACCACGTTAGTAAGATAACGCTGAGGAAGGTAAATCCGACTTTGTGGTATCGTGCCATGGTACGCATTCAGCCAGGCGTATGTGCCATCAAGATAATTGTCGCCTATCACAAAGATGATGTCCTTCGCCCAGAGCGAATAGTCTGACGTAGGTCAAGCGATAACTCAAGGAAAGACTGGGATGCGCATACTTTTCAGGAAAGCAGCAAGCGCCATCACCGTCGCGATGCCTCGCAGATTGTATGGTTCTTCGTCGAGGTCGCTAAGCCACGACGCACTGACGACAATGGCTTCAGAGCCCGAGGCTCGGGGTGAGTTCATGAGGGCATAAGCATTGGCGCCAGAGACATTCTGTCAACAACACATGGATAAAATACCTCGTATCGGAGCTGATAGACGAGTACGTACGCTGGAGGGGGTCATGAACGTGTAATTTTGAGTCGCAGCAGCGAGGCCAAGCTTTGCAAATTCATCGCGAATGAAGTTGGCTCTCCTATTCGGTACGTCAGTACACCGCGGTGGTTAACAGGATAGTTTGGTGATCTCACTGCTCACTCGTAACATTTCTATCACGGAGACCTTCTAGATGATGAAGATATAAGTCTGCCTGGTGTACGTCTTGCCAGTTCCAGTTAGTATTAACCTGTACTCAGACTCAGGGCGCGTAATGCCTTGGGTTCAATGTCAAGGGACGCACCTGAGCTGGTTGCAACGCATTTTCGTCAATGTAAACCCCCTGAGAAAGTGGTAGAATTGGGATGAGGGCCATCCATAGGTAACCAGCTGCAAGCAAGGCGGTTCTGGACGATGGTACAGGAACTCGTTAACGCGATGGGAGCAGAGGGAGGACAAAAACGAACGTGATCTTTGAGAGGTTGCGATAAATGAGGCCTACAGCGTTCTTCCGTCGTCGTAGTCGAACCACGTTCGCGTTCTGTCGTGGTCTCCTGAACAGATTCCGTATTCTGTCCATATTCGTGTCCCTCAGTGGCCTGAAGCGCGTGCGTGAAGACTCTGGTGCAAGTTAGTTGCAACTAGCACAAGTGTAATAGCTCGGCTAGTGAGCAGTCGGAATTCGGAGTCTATCAGGGTCTCAACTCGACCCCCTCCGCATCTTCTTTCCTTTGCAACTTCCAGGTCACATCCGACACCAGTGGTGGACGGTGTACAACTTCTACTATGCCACAAAAGCGCAAACGCAGAGCTTCCCCCGCACCCAAGGGCCTTGCTGCTGGCGAACAGCTCAAACGTGCCAAGCTTGCGGCAGCCGACTCGTCGACTTGGGGTTGGGTGGATACAGAGATCTCGGACGCATCCCAGATCACCCTCGAGCACCGTCTCATGACTTGTGGTCTGTCAAAGCGCAATAAGAACCCCTTTTGCGGCAACAGACTCGCGCCAAAGCCCGCAAAGTCTTCCCATGTACCTGCTGACGAAACCCAGACTACGGTTGCCAATGGTGAACTTGAGAACGATCTAATCGTTGTCTCCGATGACGAACCACCACCTTGTAACAAGAAATTGTGTAAGAACAACCCCAACTGCTTGAACTACCTCGGTCAGCAGCAGTGGGAGGACGAAGGTAAGCCGCAGTCCAGTGAACGCGTTTAAAGGGTTCGCCGTGATCCCGGACGTGTGTTTCCTCTAGCAACGGCCAGACAGATGTTTATCAAGGCTTCGGATCTAGGTTTCAACCCGATCCTCAACTCTCGTGACCCTGATTTGCCTGTTGGCTTGAAGGTAGGTCATTGTCTCCTGTGCGATTTTATGCAAATCATATACATCTGTGCTGGGCAGAATCTTGGCGCAACCTGCTACGCAAATGCTTTCCTTCAAGTATGTATTCTCGGCGATGTTCTAGGTGTTCCTGCTTACGGAGGTCTGGAGGTGTGGTTCCGGGATCTAGCGTTTCGACGTGGAGTCTACCAATGTCAACCATCCCAAGATACTGAGAACGGTTTTGATGTTTGTTACTTCTTGTGCAATCTCAAATCAGAACCTGACTAACAGAACCTCAGGACTCTCCCGTATTCCAACTCCAAGTGACATTTGCCTCCCTACAGGAGAGCACACAGAATGTATACAATCCAGCTCAATTTGCAGAGAGCCTCAAACTATCTACGTCCGAGCAGCAGGATGCACAGGAGTTGGTTCTTCTCCAGGAGCCACACGTCTCTCGCTGAATACCCTTGCCGCAGGTTTTCAAAACTCTTCATGTCACATCTCGACAATGAATTTCGGAAGCAGCATACCCCGTCTCTCCGCACACTCATATCTACTCAAGTAGGTCATCTTGTCTCTGCCGCCATCATCCTACTTATATTCGTGACAGTTTCAAGGGGAATTAGTGTATGGTACCCTTTGTCATAATTGCCGTAGCAAATCCGAGCGTACATCCGATTTTCTCGAACTCGAAATCAATATAGAGGTAACAGTGCATTTATTCACCAAACAATTATGCAACCTGACATCATGTTAGAATAATGCAAGACTCGAAGATCGTATAGCTGCTCTCTTGCAAAACGAGAAACTCACGGGCGACAACAGGTAGGATTTCTTGTTCCTTTTACAATACGATACTCATAACATTCCAACATTGCCAGATATTCCTGCTCAAACTGCGCTTCGCTTCAGGACGCAACCCGCTACACCGAACTACGTTCTCTCCCCCCGGTCCTCCATTTTTCTCTTCTTCGTTTCGTTTACGATTTCGACTCGATGGAGAGGAAGAAATCCAAGCATAACTTGTTATTTCCCATGGTGCTGGATATGACCAAGTTCGTCAAAGCTGACAAGAGCGTGAGTGGTGTCGAGGAAGGAGAGGGCGCAACGAATATCTACGAGTTGAGAGGGGTGCTGTTGCACAAAGGACCGAGTGCTTACCACGGACATTACGAGGCTCAGGTTCTGGATACTGCGTGAGTTTGGCCAATTGTCTCGCGAATTCGCTGACCCGTTGATATGCAGCTCGAAGACATGGTTCCAGTTCGACGACGAGGTTGTAACGAAGATCGATTTCCTCGGAGAGAAACGATATATTGGCAAAGAAGTAGTGGATGTCCTGAATGACAGTGGAACTGCCAAGAAGTGCGTATCCTCTCCTGAATGTGGCTTGGCTTTCCTCATGTTCGTCCTACCCTCAGGAGTGCGGGTCAACCCCGCGCTCGTCCCGCGAAGAAGCGAAGGATCGACGATAGTGACGATGAGATTGTCGAGTACGTGATTAGTCCCCCATCATCAAAAATTCCCTTCCATTTCATCTTGCTTGTGTCCCCCACATCTTTCAGATTGCCGTCCCCCGCGGAGGCCAAGGTTTCCTCGCCTGGTAAGGCCCCTGAAGGGTGCGTGATGCGTGAAAATCGGTGTCATATCATGCACTCAGGTATTTGATTTTGTCGAACTAGCGATGTCTTCTCGTCGAGAGACGCCTATATGCTTATCTATGCTCGGAAGGAAAAGGAGCCGTCGACCGTCAGCCATGCTCCTACCCCAAATCTTGCCGAGAGCACCCTTGATCTCAATTCTTCTTCCACTGTTATTAATGGTGCCCCCAGGCCCTGCGTCGACTCCCAAAATGCTTCGGACCCGACTATCCTCATTCCACCTGAACGTGCACTCGACGTGGTCAAGATTCTCAATGCAAGGCACGACGAAGCCTGCGAACTGTACTTCCGAAGGTCAGTCCCCCAAATTTTAATTTCCCACACTGGTATGGAGATGAAGCGATCTCGAACCAGAGAAAAGGAAGTCAAGGAACACTTCGCGGAATTGAGAGAATGGATGCGGAGTGTATATACGCATTGGCATGTTGCATCTGTCGAAGAGGTACGTGGATCAGCCTAGCGAAGACATCTGGGGTTGGAGATACGTCATTTGATTGAGGATTTCCTGATTTGTCGTTTTTAGGATGCCGTAGTGGTTAGTAGACAAGCACTCGAGAATTGGTTGGCAAAGCCGTTCGTGAAGCCTGAGGAGCACAAGTCGCGTTCCCAATCTGTTTCAGGAGATGTCGAGACTGAAGTATTGCCAATGCCCGACATCCTGTGCAGTCACGGTGGGCTCTATCCACACAAGGCCAGTAACATGAAGCGCATGTCGAGAGTGAGTGAGAATCCTCGCTGTTCCTTGTGATTTACTGATAACCCCCTAATCCAGAAAGCATACGAGACGCTTAGTCTTCGTGAGGATATCGGTCCTGTGCGTTGCCCGCAAGAGGTCTGCGAAATTTGTGTCAAAGAATTTTTCACAGGTGAGTTGCATAGCCATGTTCCAACCTTGCCAACTCATCCCCGTTTTCATAGAGCGCCTTTACCAGATCGAGCATCCGCGTTTAGTCGCTCAGTTCGATGAGATGTGCGATGTGCAGCAAGGGGAGGCTGGATACTGGATTTCCAAAGCCTGGCTAAAAGGTATTCCCGTCTATTTCATCACCATCAGGTCACACCACTCATAGGGGCATTCACCCGCCCGTCTGGCATGCGTAGGCTGGAGAGTTCAGAAGCCTAGGATGCATGTTCCGCTGCATGGTGATCCTTGTCCCGACTCTGCGGAGTTTCGTGGGCACGTGCGTTGTGAACATGATCAGCTATCGCTCGTGTCAACTGCCCGTCGAAGTATATCCTCTCAGGTAAGCAGCGGGATCGCTCAAAATAGGGAATCAACTGCGGGGCGTGGGGATTAACAAGTGCTTGCGTTGATTTCTGATCAGGCATGTGAGATCCTCAAGAAGTTGTTCCCCGATTGGGTACCACTATCAACCAACCAAGAGCCTTGCGCAATTTGCGAGGCCTACATTCATAGCTCGAAAGAGGACAAGCGCGAGCTACGGAAAAAAGCAGAAGATGAGAAGGTGAGCGCATCGGCGTATCTGCTCGACCCCCTTGAAAATTTTCCTCCATTTCACGAGTTCATTGTTTACGCCCAACAGGCACGATTACGGCATATGCACGATAACGCATTAATAGGAAATACCCTTTTACTCGAGAACGTCCCATGTGCTGTCCTTCCAGCTGACTTTGTCCGAATATGGCGAAAGTGGCTGAGTCGACCAGCCGAAATTCCTCGTCCCGATAAAGTCGACACATCACCACTCTTTTGCCAGCATGACTACCTTGTGTTCGACCCTAACGCGCCAAACGATTGGGACAGTGATGTTGCACTCATCCAAATGAGTGAATGGCTTATCTTGCAAGAGCTGTAGGTTTCACTTCATCGCCCATAACAATTTTTCTTCCCACCTCATGATCTGAATGACTGCCGAGACGTATGGGTGCTGACACATTGGCCGACAACAGATACAGTTGTGGACCCGCGGTGGCCGTCGAAAAAAAATTGGTCGAAGCTTCAGCGGGCGTATTGGACACGAGATTCGTGCACGACACGCCTGTCTGTCACGATTGCCGTTTGAAACGGTAAGTTGGCGCGCGCCTCGAGTTCCGCATCAGCCAGGGTTGAATGGACGGCCTCCCACCCTCTCCCCCTTCGGCCTTTGCCCTATATACAATTGTTTATTGTTTTTCTGACAGCACGTTCCATTTTATTCACTTAGGCGCCGAGATTACAACCTCACCGACATCACCGTGCGATTCTTGAGTTCGAAACCTGATACCGGCGGTGAACATGACGAGGGTCTACAACAACGCGGCAGCCAGCACACGAAACAAGAGGCTGGACCCCGAACGACGGGTGGAACGAGGCAGTCCAAACGTATCCGTCAAGGTAGGGATAGACGAGAGAACACGCGGTTGAAGATATCCAAGTCGACGACCGTCAAGGACATCAAAGTCAAGGTCCGTCCGTCCCCCCGCCACACATTCCGTGTTCATCGATTCGGTTTTGTGAAACACGTGTTTGTTTTCCTTTGTTTTAGCTGCACGAATCGTTCAAGATTCCGACGATCTGTCAGAGACTGTTTTACAAGGATCAGGAACTCCAGGACAACACGGTCACAGTCGAATCGCTGGGTATCTTGATGAACGATACCCTTGACCTTCGGGAGGAAGTCGAGAACGAAGATCACCTCTCGAATAGTCCCGATGGGCGTGCGAGCAAGCGACGAAAAGAGGAGAAAGGTTTTGGCGGAACCTTGTTGGCAGCATCAGCGTCTTACGCAAGCCTCTCTGCTGACACTGGTACAAGCTCCGAAGGCGAAGGGCATGAATCGGCCAAGCCTTGTCCGGCTTGTACGTTTGACAACCCTTTGGAAAATCTTTTCTGTGACATGTGCGGCCAAAAGGTGGATGCGACTTGAAGAGTGTGTACTTGTCTTTTGGTATCACATACGAGTACAGATAATGCTTAATCGACCTGATTTTTTTCTTTTTTTACAAAGTAAATGGCCGAAAAGATGATTGGGACAAACATGCGACATTTCTATGATTGTGATGAGAGAAACCACCAAAAAAAAAAAGGAGAAGAAACCCAAGCAGTAACAAACAAAAAACAAAAAAAGCCCAAACCAGTATGACACCGTGTGACTTGAATTACCGTGTTGGTGTCACGGAATCCGATTGAAGTCCATTAAAGGAACGGGAGGGGGGTAAGGAAAGACAGTACCCGTCGAGATGGTCAAACTTGAAGGGAATGGTGCTGCAGAGACGAGACTCGTTGAGCGAGGCCGTGCAATATCCACAGGCACAATCCGTTGCGTGGGATCAAGCGCTGGTGCAGGTGGACTTACTGGGGTGCGAGTCTGTTGCTGTAGAAGCGAACTCGCCGTTATCAACACATCTACTTCACTGGATAACGGCCCTGTGATCTCGACAGCTTGTGCAACGGCAGACTGCGTGGCCACGGACACTTCGTTCACAGTGACTTGGGTGGCCGCGGGTGGCGGAGGTGGCAAGCCAGCGGATATCTGACTAGCCACGGCAGCGGATCGATCAGCAGCTACTTGTCGAGCCGCCTGCAACACGACCTGCTGTGCAGCCACCGCCAAGACATTTGTTTGCAGTGGTGTATCGAGCCGCTGTCCGGATACCTCTTGGTCGAATGCCTGTGCGGTGACCGTGAGCACATGCTGTTGTTTCGCAAGTGCCTGTAGTTCCGGAACATGCTCGTTGGATGCCGTTGACGCGATGACCTGAGACTGAGCTTCCTGGGCAACTCGTTGAGCGGCTGTCGTCAGCACCTGCATGACTTGAGCGTCATGACTCGCAACCGGAGGAGCTATGGATGATGTTGTCGCCGATCTCAGTGACCTAAGATGATCCTTTTCGTGAGAGTGGTAGCAAAGATATCGTTGCTAACTGACCTAGGTGGTGTTGACTGGCGGGCACTCATGTCGTTGGATATACGCCTGGTCTTGTAAATGTCACCGTTCATGGAGCTTCGCCTGGGGGCGGGGAAGGAACCATCAAGGGTGGAGACGGGGGCAATACTAAGATGGAAGCTCTGAGTGAGTTGTTCCTCGATACCGTCTTGCATGTACTATGAGTGACGTCAAGTGTTGATAACGTCTGTGGGAACGGAGACCTACTCTGGCCACGACCGTAATCTCACAACTTTCTGCATCGGGTGGCGGTGTTCCTTTTAAAACGTCATCCTCCCATGATAGCCATGACGGAAGAGACGGGGAACTGTAAGTGACTTGTAGGTTTGCACGCGACGCTTGTGGATCCCAGATACGGGGTGCCCAACTCCACCGTAACCCCACATATGCTACGCTTGGTGGTGATCCGGCAACCCGACGGTAGAAGGGTCGGAACGTCCATCTCCCGTCTGGTTGTTTCCTTGCATCTATATTCCAGATGTGGTTGCCTTTCGACTTCGTCTTTTTTCCTTCTTCGTTGAAGCGAGAGATGTACGGTTGATTCCAAAGATAGGTTCGAATCTGTGATGATCTCAGGGTGAGTGCTCGGTTCGAGACAATCTTGGAGATAGGCTAACCTTTTTCATGGGAATTTTGTCCTCTGGATAACCTTGCCGAGCGAGCTGCAGGATCACAGTCAATGAGGGATCCATCCATCCAAATAGCCTGGGAAGCTTGCCTCTTCCAAGAACGCGTTCGTGAATGCTTGTATGCGGAATTTGAATGGGCGAAAGTCAGGGGACTCGTCTAAGCGTTGCATCTTTTTAGCCATCAAGGTTTGGTGTATCGGTTCCCCTTTAGCATCTGTCGCTTCCACTGCAAACGCGGTGAGTCGGCTGTGCAAATCATTCGTACCTGTATGCTTACAATTGGAGCACACGTTATTCAAAAATTCAAAAAAGATACGATCCACTTCGGCACGGTACTCCTGCGGCACTTCATTTGCATGGTTCGATGTGGTCAGATTCTCCGTAGATTGTCGCGTCAGTAGCGCACTCGAACGGCTGTTATGAACAGCGGCAGGTCGGGGTACCTGAGAAATTTTCTGGTTGTTTCCGGAAGATGACTCAGGGCTCTGTGACTGCGAGTAATCCCCACCGTCTGAATCGAAATCGTTCTCCCCTTCTTGGGACGATGTGGGACTGTGGGCGACCTGTGTTGCGGCTGATGTAGAGAGAGAAGGTTGGAGAAAATCAAGCGCTCCGGTGACGGGGGGCACTTCGGGTAGACCAAAAGCAAGGGTGTTGCTGTTCGTGAATGAACCTGATCGTGATACTCGACCAATTGGCGGGCTGATACCCGCCCCTCCCATTGTGATTGGACGTGATTGAGAAGATGCGGTAGCAAATGTTCCAGTTGACGAGAATGGCAAAGGGGATAAACCTGTGCTTGTGGTGGGTATAGATTGAAAACTAATGCCAGTAGTGAGTGAGTTTCCCGAGAGCGAGTGTTGATGAGTCCTTGACGATATGGTTCCATCCGACCACGATGTTCGAACTGGAGGGGGGAAATGACCTGGATGGACGACGGTTGATAACAAGGGAGACGTGGAAATGAAGTCTGCGGATGTCGTAGGGGCTGAGGTAGCCGGGATGGAAAATGGCATTCCTGGTACAGATGGTGTCGTTGGTTGCTGAGAAAGTATATTGAAAGCGCTGTGCGTCAGACCGGCGGAACTCGTTGGGCGTGAAGCAGGCTCGGCAGGAGGGTTGTGTGGAACAAACGGAACGAGGGATGGAACGGTAGTCTGCGAAAACGATGAAGGAGTCGTGACCGACTGAGGGATGATGTGAAGTGTATCCTCCTGGGGCTCCATTTTCAAAGCCTTGATGACACGATCGCCTGCCATGGATGATGCGCAACGCTTACGGGACAAATCGGAGGTATCTGATATGCATTGTGAGTCCACCGCACTCAAGTCGGGGTGGCCCGAGGAAAAATGCAAGAGAGTCTGTCCGGTGTCCAATGCGGTAGTCACTGCCGGATGACGAGTTGGAGAAGAAACCGTTGCGGAGGAACTGGGTATGGAGATATTCGAGACAGCGGAAAAACGCCTGGGGGAAGATCTCCGAGAGTTGGGAGGTGGGTCAGTTATCTGTGTGGCAGCAATGAGTTCTGAAACTAACGCGATGGTCTTTTTGAGTTCGTCGATCCTGGCATTTGCTTCCAAACCCTGCCCCAGCGAACAAGCGGCACTCGCAGAGTGGGCCGTTTGCGCAATGCTAGGTGGCACAGCAATCTGAGCGACTGCTGAATCACGGATGGGACCCGGTGGGAACTTACTTTTTCAACATATCGCCGACGACCATGAGGTGAGGGTCGCCGGGTGTATCTGGGGAACTGTCTCTCCCCTCTAAACATGAATCGACCATGTCCGGGGGAGGGAAGACAAAGCGAGATTCCTGGCCGGGGTGTGGGGGTGCGCCACTGAGGGGGGAGAAACCCAAATCGGAGGCGGAGCTGACCAAGGTGCTCGATGTGGATTCTACGGCGGAGACGGGGTTGGACAAGGACATTGCGGAGACCACGGAGGAGGTTGCGGTGGGGATGACAGGGGTGGAAGGCAAGGAGAAAGTGGGTGGGATACCAAGTAAAGCGGGGGACTTGGAGCTGGAACCTGAGCTGGAACTCTGCGGTGAGAGATGGCTGTCTAGCTGAGGAGCGGCGAATCGGACAGGGAAATCTGATATATAACCGGGAGGAGGAGCGCGGGAGGGGGCGGATACGGTGTCCATGGGGGTTACAAGATTATTTTGAGTGAATATTTGGATGGGGTCGACAAAGGAAGGGGCGGAGTCCATTTGAGAGGAGACGCAGCTGAGCGTCGAGGACCAGTCGTCGACGAGGACATGCAATTCGCCTGCAGGTTCGATTTTGGTCACATAAATTCTGTCACAGGCACAAAATCAAGCATCAAAATTGAAAACATTTTCCCTATCAACTTTGCCCGACCCTTTTCCCTTTTTCGGCTATTTCATACCACATTCAATATTACATAATCTCTCAGCATTTTCCACTTCCTCGGAAGCCAATCCGCCACGTCGACCTGGATCTACTCATATTTTTAGTATTATTAACCCCTCCTGCGCAATCTACATACTCTCTCTGCGTCCTCGCCCATTCCATGCTGCACAGCGTGGTGAATCAATCAGCGCATGCCCTCACCCTCCGTAACAGCTCCCATTCATCCTCGCCGTTCCGGTTGCTATCATTAGTACCGTCTGCCACGGCCGGGAGATCTCGACCGATCTCGATCTCTTCGTCGATCACTGTCCACATATTTCACAGTGAATACCTCAAACACTCCACAACACATATCCACTCACTCATATCGAGACGACGAGTGTCTCTCATACCCTCTCTCCCGCTCCCGCTCCCGTTCGTCACGTGAGGACCGGTGTTCCCCTGCACGCTCACTTCCTGTCCGTGCCGACCCACTCCCTGCCCCTCCAGAAGGGGTAGCGGAAGACGGAGGCGCCATCTTGCGCTTCTCTCGCTCTTCCCGAAATTTGGAAAGCATGTTGCGCAGCTCGTGGTAGCCCAGATGCATCTATCAATCACGTGACATCACTTTCAAATCATTTCGCCCGTTCATACCGCATACCTTGCCTCCAAAGTGGTCTGCCAACCGCCGATCCGAGTCCAACACGGACAGATAGGCACCGCAAACATCACAGACACGAAGCTTTTGATGCCCAGAAGCACCGGACGTGTCTGTGAGTTGTTGAAGCTCTCGCTACGTACCCGCCAAAACGTCAACATCCACGACAAATCCAGACTCGTTATCACTAACCTCCTTTTCCCCCTTTTCGCTCTTGAGGGCCTCAATAGCTGCCATTTCTCGCATCGACTCCTCCACCTTTCCTTGTTCACCTGTGAGAAAGACGTGTCAGAATCTTCTGTCATCCCTCCATCAATGTGACCAACCCAGGGTCTCGATCTTCTCCGTCCCACCCTGAATCGCCAACTCAATCTCTGCAATTTCCCTCATCAAATTCGTCGTTTTCGCATTCTCTTCAGGCGTCTTTTCAAGTCTGCGGTGTGCTGCCCTGATTCGCCTGTCACATTCATCAACGAACGCGAAGATGTTCGACTCGTATTCCATTTGGAATCGTGCAAAAACGGGGTCATTCGGATTCGCCTCGCGTGCTTGCAGAAAATCAGTTTTCAGTCTTTCCGTGTGGGATTTCGGACATGCGCCTAGGTCCATTTTCTATACGGTGGCTATTACCTAGTGTTTGTCAGTCTAGAATATGGATACGTACGGTATTGGTGAACAAGGCATGTGGACATGTCCCACATAAGAAGTTCCGGCAGACCTTTTCGTCGGACCATACCAAATTTGCGTTGGCGACACCCATGGCTTCTGGCCCCATCATTTGCTGTGAGGGCGTTATGAGTGTGTCCACGCTGGCGACGAAAGACGTACCTCCAAGAGCTTCCTCTGCATCTCAGCAAGACGTCCCATGTTGACGAAATTAACGGTGTTTTGTAAACTCTTAGCTGTCCAAGCTGGGATACGTCGATGGCGGAAGTTGAAGAGCTTATTTGTCATTGTGTAGCAAGAGCTTCTGAAATAAACATGAGTAAATAAAGCAATACTACTTTACAATTCCCTGGGTCCTTTCAGAGCCGGTATCTACAAACGCCGTCTTCGTTCTCCATGAAGGAATCACCTCTTTCTCGAATACGAGACACCCACTTGGATTTCCGAGATACGACTGATCACTATCGTGACATTAGTCACGCTACGTCGGTAACCTAGCCTGTATGTCATTGGCAGCATGAACACGTTCAAGGTCCGCTCGTATTTGCAACACTATCTGCCGCCGGGTCTTAACTCAGTTGATAGCCATCGACATTACACCATTGATCGTCAATCACATACGTAGAGTAACGAGATTGTGAGATATTAAGGCTGTAGTGACACAGACCAGTGTACTGTATTAGGTAGGTATGCATGCGTGGAACATGATGGAACGATATGCGGCATGGTGGCAGGATGATGTGGTAACAAGAATGATACAGTGTAACGTACGGAGGATCAATATTTTTGAATGCTGACCTAGTTTGCGCGACCACGACTACGGCCTCGGCCATGACCTCGACCGCGACCGCGACCACGACCACGCCCTCGAGCTTTGCCACGCTCTCTATTTTCGGGCGGTCGCCAAGATGGATCAGCGACGCCATTCTGCATTGGAACAGGCGTCTTGTTTGAAGAACGTGGCGACTGGGCAGTGCGGTGTGTGTTGGTTTTGGGACGATAGCTTCCCCGTCCTCTTGGATGGAAACCTTCTCGGGGACCCAGGAATCCGCGCGGAGGCTGGGCTTTGTTAGCCGAAGGACTACTTTCCTGGGTGGGGACTTTGGGAGTGGGTGGGGGCGTGAAACCTCCGTAATTCATCAGAAGGTTTTGGATTTCCGTGTACTTCATGCTGTCGTTACCCATCTTCTTCAGTAACGTCTGCTTGCCCTCAAGGGACGTGACCTCCGTCCAGGCATTACCAATGTCCTGGGTCGTCGCAAGATCCCTATCAAGAATCATCCATACCACTTCAGGTTCGGCGGAGTCCAGTGCAATGAAAAGAAGCGACATTGAAGGCGAAAGGTCATAGATGGCATTATGATCCTCCTGCTTCGGGTCATATGACTCAAAGAATTGCTTCAGAATCCGGACATGGCCATGCCGCAAGGCGACATGAAATGCCGAAAGTCCA
>JBBPQU010000693.1:0-15889 GCA_038092655.1 Boletus sensibilis | reverse complement strand
TTTGGTCCACTTCCCAGCCACTTATGTAATGTCCTTCTGTGCCTTGTCACCAGGTCCTGATGAGCTAATCAAAAAAGCGGCTGTGTAAGGGAAGGGGTAAGAACAGTAATGCAGGGTTTAGAGTCTGGTAATGTAGAATTGTAATTACAATGTATTGTGCACAACACTAATGCAGATAATCACCTCTTATAAGAGGTGATTATCTGCATTAAAACTACAGGGTGGGCTTGTCTGCTGGGTTCCAGATTGCCGTGTCGCCGATTCTCGATGGCGGAGACGTCGACTCTATCACTCTATCAGCCAATGGCACATTCATTGCTACCTTCACAGAGCATGCCATCTTGTTCCTGGACACATCAACGCTGACTCGGATTGGCCCTGTCATTCAGGCCAGTGAACAGATATACTCAATCGCCCTCTCCCCGGATAGCAGCTATCTTGCGACTGGACTAGATGACGGGAAAGTTACCGTGCGTAACCTTGGCCATATTCTCCCGGACCTATATGGTCCTTTCCATGTAAGCATTTGTCCATTCACAATGTTTGCATGCCGGATAAGCCCCATTCCGTCTCCCGCGTTGACACACTACACTAGACATCTACTCGCGAGGAAGGTCAACCAGACGAGCAGCATGACGACAAACCACCTCACTCTACCCCGGTAGGATTGTGTCATTCCATCACCAAAACGAGTTTCGCTGACTTCATTGTTTTCGTACACCAGGGTGAACCTGAGCAATCCATTCCACACGAGTCCGAGGACCACGGCGAAGCCGGCCAGAATGATCTCCTCGAGGTATCTGTTTGTTCTTTTTCCCCTTGAAGTAAATTCTCACGATCGCCCAGGTAGAGGTGCCGTCGGGCTCGCCCGCCCCTCAGTTCGACTATGACGAGGTTGGTGATCACTTTATTTTCCTGTTCTCTCCGTGTTGACGCTGCTGCAGCCACCGTCGCCGGCATCATCTGCCCATCCCCACGAGGACGAGGTACCGGGACGTTCCGTACCAGTGGCCTCCCCTCCGGAAGCACATCCAGAGGAAAATCCTGATACTCCCAAGTCATCTCACGGAATTCCGATGCTCAAAAGGTGGCTACCGATGAGGATCAAGAAGAGTAACAACCCCGCTTCGCATAAGCCTGATCTCATTCCCAGAAAGTCGGGTCGGCCTGCCGATCGTCGATCTCCTTCCCAGTCACCAGCGAGAGTGGAGGGCACAAACGAGGGTCCTTCGTGGATGGCTGCAGGGAAACGTAAGCGAGTGAGTGCTCTTCCTTGATAAACGGTCGGATGTGCTGTGTCTAACATATAATTTTAGCGCGTGGTTGCAAAACCCATCTTAAAACCACAGGTTTGTTGCTCCTCGAGTTTATTCGCAGGGACTCATTAAACATTACAGCCTAAATCGCCTGCCAAGGCTGCTGAGCCCAGCCGGCCGAACAAAGATGCTTCTCGTAGCGGGCAAGGCTCTGCAAATCCAACGGAAGCAAGTCGGGTGCGCCTTTATCTGGTTATTATGTACCATGTCATGACAACTCATTTCCTATTAGGCGCAACAAGCGAACGATCCATCTCAACCCTCCGCCGGGGTGGTCCATTTGACGGTGCGCACACTATCCTTAAGCTTATGTTGTTACACTGACAGTGGATCAGCATCAGCAAGAGTCAGGCAAGGCAATCCTTTCGATCGCGTTTCCCGCGTGGATGTGTTTTCGCTCAGGTGCAGAAGATGGGACACATTGATCCAGGTGATTCCATGCAACACCTATAGATACTATACTGAATCGTGAGTCTGTGAACGAGTTCGTGTCGCCTCAGAGTACTATTAGTAGTACATGTTCCGATACGCCCGTCCATGAGTGAGCTTGCTAGGATATCGTTTCATGCAAATCTAAAGAATATCAACTAAGACGAGGGTGTGCGTTAGGATGTCGCGTTCCTCCCGAGTCGATGCTTTTCGACCCATCACCGGCACCATCGATGGGCTCATCCTCATATTGTTCCTCTCTGGTGACGATCCCGATGACAAAGAAGCACATTCACAATCTATTCTACTCTCTCTCATCATCGCACACGACATTTCGAGAACAGTGGGTGCAGATGACCTGAACTACTCGACCATCAACTGCCATGCTGGAGTGTATGCAACACTCGTGTAGACACTTCCCAAGCCACGCTACACGACTCTCGAAGCACTCGCCGATCATATATTCGAGATGCTCTTTCGTGTGCACTCTGACATGCGCGTGACGAGCGTCCGTCGCGACGATGATACGTTCCCTCGCTTCACGATCGGCCCAGTCGACGCGCAGGAGCGATCAAACATCGACTGGCCCGTCCCCAGTTTACCCTCGTCGGACTCGGCTTTCAGCGCCATTATATTGGTGTGAACCCTCGGGAGCGCAGTTGAGAAAAACAGCTCGTCCATCATGATGCTCGCTATCACTATCCACAGACAGCCGAAGTTCAACGTTACGGGAACGTTCTCATTCCTCCGGTCTCTCGACATCTATCCACGAAGTATGCACAACTGTATCACTACAGAGTAGACGACGCGTTGATGGACAAGTGGAACCTATAGACATTTGCTTCCTTGGCATACCTCGCCGTAGAGAGTCGAGACACTCGCGTCGGCCGGCGTCGCATGTCACGTTCTCGAGTACACGAAATTTCCAGACAACAGAATGACGGTCAAGCTCTCGAAACCCAACGCTTTGCCCCTCGCGGCTCCTGCTCCAGTCCAGGTACTAGTAACCCAGCGACAAGACGATTTTCCTTTTCGCCTCGTGAGTTTCTAAGACTGTTATCCCCCTCTACGCGCATCAACGCCTCTCTCTCTCTCGGAGAGAGAGGCGGCACACAGTGGCTCATCCTCGTTGATGCATTCTGGACGCCATTGCGATGTCAGCGTTCGAATCTCGGCAATAAGTGCTTGAGTCGTATGTCTACCCACCCCGAATTGATGCAATCGACAAAGAAAAAGAAAAAGAAATGGCGAGAACTTCAAAATGTTGATCGGACTTTCCTACTACTAGAGGAAAAACTCATCCCATTCGACTTTCTTATTCGTGACACGATCCTACGAACCACCCTCGAAGATGTCGCGCAGAACTGAGAAAATGGTACCAGCTAGGTCCGCATCGCGTCGGGGAGCAGTATGGATTGTGTACACGACAACCTTGTTGATTGCAGGATGAGAACTTTGGGAAGACACCCGAGATTCAGTGTTTAAAATCGTTACCGCCGCAGCGTATAACGACGCTTCCACAGGGGGATCGAGTCACACAGTAGGCCTCTTCCTCGTGTATCCCCATCGCACTCAAACGCACTTCACACTTTCCTGCAGACACTTTCTCGCTGTCTCGTAAGACGGTCACATCCGTCTCTTTGTTTACTCGCAACAGTTAGTCCGGGACGTTCCAGCACATCAGGCACCCATCACGTTTGTATGTGTCGTTACGTCCCCGGCATCAACAGACGAGTCTGTGCTCATCGCGAGTGCCTCGCACGATCCGACCGCTTCCCTCACCCGCGTCGCGCTGGTACCGGATGCATCCCCGTCCTCCCAAACCCTCGCCTTACTCCACCTCCACACCTCTCTCCATTTCCTCCGATTACACCGGGTCACATGTCCTTACCGCATCCTGGGACCACCTCATCGGGTTCCGGGACACCACCATCCCCGACCAAGACGAAGTCGCACCAACATCCGATCTGATTTACTCTTCCGACCGGAAAAAACGGCGCAAGATCGCCAGCGAGGCTGACGAGGGGCGCGGAAAATGCAAAGCCCCCACGAGCGTACTCAAGTCTCACGCTACACGGGTATCCAAGACGGACTTTGCTCCGCATCGAACGAGCGGGCGTATGGTTGTGGGTTTCACTCGGCGCCTGCACTCCTTATTACTCTCGAAGAACGACGGTTCGACTCTTTCGCTGATTGGAGTCACGGCGATAGCAACGTGACACGACTCAGGGAATATGTCTATGTTGTTACTTAATTGGACTTTATTAGCTGGGATGCGAAAAATTCTGAGCGTCGATTAGGTGGGCGAGGTCGTTGGCGTGGGTGGAGTCGAGATATGGCGGGTCGGTCAGGGGGATCGGGTGTTGACCAAGTGAAACGTGGGGGTCGCGCTTCCGGTTCAATATCCTGCAGGCGTAGAGGGCGTAGGCCGGGGTCGCGATGCAAATATCGACGTGCTTTCTAGTGAAGGTGCGACAAATGGATAAAGAGAGAAAGCAAGTAAACTGGAGCACTGTGGCATGGCATGTAGACGTTTAGGGATAGATATAAAATATTGATAATGAGCCGCAATGCCATGTTCTCTCGCTCTCCAGATCCGCCCCTACGATCACATCCGCCTGGGGTCTGCAATGGATCTGTTTCGATGCCCGCTGATGGTCGATATGATTTCCAACTTCTCCAAGGCGGGCGCACGTAATTTATCTGGTAGGAACCTTGATCCATATGCCCACCTTGGTTGCTCGAGGGACGAGGGAGCGTACTGAAGCCAATCCTCCAACTTTGAAGCGTCGTAGTTCATGGAGATGCTTCCAAGACTTTTTTTTCCAAAAACGTTGGTGAGAATAGCCCATAGTTAAGGCGAGCACTTTTGAACGGTCATATCGAGCACGGCGAGGAACCTCTTGATCGAGAGCGCGGGGTCGCTGGCCGAGTAGGACATTTCTGCCGCTTGCAGGACATGACATGGGTTCTGTCATGCTAGTAAGAGGAGGTGCGCCAGTGATTGCAGGGAGAATTCGTATCTAGCCAGCTCGTCGGTGTCGCTCGTCACGAGGGATGGAATCGTACTGGTCACACGTCGCGCAAATGTCCGCCAGCTCGGGTTGCCTTCGACATCTATCGAGGTACTGCGAGAGTTCGTAAACCGCATTGTCGATCTTACCTATGCATCGGAATATCGAAAGACGGCGCTTCCAGATTGCCTTGGAGGGAAATAATGAGAATGTGGATAACATTCTTCTAAAGTATGAGGCTCCCTGTTTGGGAGCGTCCTGGAATACCCACGTGTTTTGTGCGCGGCATGTCGCGAGTCGTGAACCAAGTCCTGCAGCCGAGATATAACAAGGACTCACAAGTCCCCGGGTAAGCCTACCCTTGGAAACGAGTAAAGATGTTGCTGATTTTGACTGCTTGCCTGCTCGTCGCAGCGAGGTCACCTAGCTGGGATACGGGTAAGAATAAGCCCAAAGGCACGAGGCACTGTGTGGATAGCCCATGTTGAGATTATTACTGTAAGGAAACGTGTTTGAGGCAACTCTGCGCATCACCAGTAAACCGCAACACCTCGTTTTTTCACTGTTCGAAGCCCACAACTGTGTGCCACCGATGAGGATGTCGTCAACAAAAACTGGTGCGTAGCAGTTCTGAGGAGTGATCTTGCAATGCTGACAATTCAGTAAGACCCAACAATAGTCCTTGACACCGGTCGCTCTCATGAGGTATGGGCAGTCGCCTTCCACCCTGACGGAATGCATCTTCTGGGCGGGAGTAACGATGGGATTCGACGATGGCGACTCGCAGACGGTCAAGAGGTCGGAAAGCAAACGGGAATGCGCGTGTTGGCCATTTCTGTGTCGAGGGATCACAAGTGGATATTGTGTGGGACTGCAGAGGGTGCAAGCGTGTGGGACGCGGAGATACATCAAAAGTTCATCGACGTGGAGCGCACAAACTCGGTGACTGCAGTCGACGTCTCCCCGGATTCCACCAGGTTTGCCACTGGGACTGGATTGGGTGCCAACAAAGCAAGCATCTGGAGCACCAGCGGGGAGCGACTCGTTGGCCCGCTCCGACATGACAATATCGTCTCGGGAATCAAATTCTCCCCCAATGGCGAGCACATCGCCACTGCCTGCATTGGTGGCTTGATGCGTGTCTTTGACAGTAGTAACGGTGACCAGATCATCACAATCAAAACCATCTCACCTTTACGGTTCCGAGCCACTCCGCTTGCATGGTCCCACAACGGTCAGCAAATTTTCGCCGCATCGAAGGGCAACAAAATCAAGTCTTTCGATCCGTCCACAGGGTCCCAGCTTGCCGATTCGCCGATTCTCAGCGACAGCGATGTCAAGTCTATCGCTTTAGCAACCACCAGCAAATTTATTGCTACCTTCACAGACCATGCCATCTCGTTTCTAGACACATCAATGCTGACTCAGATTGGCCCTGTCATTCAGGCTAGTGAACAGATATACTCAATCGCCCTCTCCCCGGATGCTAGTTATCTTGCGACTGGACGACGTGATGGGAAAATCGCCATCCGTAACCTGAGTGATATTCTCCCGGACATGTATAGTGGGCATTTCCATGTAAGCATTTGTCCATTCATGATGTTGGCATGTCGGATAAGCCCCATTCCGTCTCCCGCGTTGACACACTACGCTAGACGTCTATTCACGAGGAAGGTCAACCGGACGAGCAGCATTTGACCTCGGGTGACAATGACGACAAACCACCTCACTCTACCCCGGTAGGATTGTGTCATTCCGTCACCAAAACGAGTTCCACTGACTCCATTGTGTACGTACACCAGGGAGAACCTGAGCAATCCATTCCACACGAGTCCGAGGACCACGGTGAAGCTGGTGAGAATGATCTCCTCGAGGTATCTGTTCGTTCTTTTCCCCCTCGAACCGAATTCTCACGATCGCATAGTTAGAGGTGCCGTCGGGCTCGCCCGCCTCTCAGTTCGATTATGACGAGGTTGGTGATCACTTTATTTTCCTCTTCTCTCCGTGCTGACGCTGCTGCAGCCACCGTCGCCGGCATCCTCCGCCCATCTCCGTGAGGACGAGGTACCGGGATGCGCCATACCAGTGGCCTCCCCTCCGGAGGCGCGTCCAGAGGAACATCACGACACAGTCAAATCATCTCAGGGCATTCCAGCACTTAAAAAGTGGCTACAGACGAGGATCAAAAAGAGTAACAAGGACCCCGCTTCGCATAAGCCTGATCTCGTTCCCAGTGAGTCGCGTCGGCCTGCCGATCGTCGATCTCGTTCCCAGTCACCTGCGAGAGTGGAAGCCACAAATGCGGGACCTTCGTGGATGGCTGCAGGGAAACGTAAGCGAGTGAGTGCTCTTCCTTGATAAACGATCAGATGTTCTGTGTCTAACATATAATCTTAGCGAGCGGTTGCAAAATCCATCGTAAAACCACAGGTTTGTTGTTCCTCGAGTTTGTGTGCAGGGACTCATTAGACGTTACAGCCTAAATCGGCTGCCAAGGATGCTGGCCCCAGCAATCCGAACAGAGATGCTTCTCGTAGCGGGCAAGGTTCTGCAAATCCAACGGAAGCAGGCCCAGTGTGTTTTTATCTGGCTATTATTTACCATGTCATGATAGCTCATTTCCTATTAGGCGCAACAGGCGAATGACCCATCTCAACCCTCCGCCGGGGTGGTCCATTTGACGGTGCGCATACTTTCCTTAGGCTTATATTGTCACTCACAATGGATCAGCATCAGCGAGAGTCAGGCAAGGCTATCCTTTCGATCGCATTTCCCGCGTGGATGTGTTTTCGCTCAGATACAGAAGATGGGACACATTGATCTAGATAATTCGATGCAATACATGTAGATACCATGCTGAATCGCGAGTATGTGCACGAGTTCGTGTCGCCTTGCAGCACCACTCGTAGTACAAGTCCTGAGCCCATCCAGGATTGAGCTCGCTAGGACATTCACTCCACGGTCACCGAGATAGTCTATATGCACGCGGGCTTGGGATTGGAGGACAGTATCTAATTGATTCGAGATATTGCGAACCTAAAGAATATCAACTACATACTAAAACGAGGGTAATGTGCGTTAGGATGTACTCGTGTTCCTCGAGCCCTCGTCGATCGATGTTTTTCTTGTCATCACGGATTCGAGTATTGCTTAGTGCGAGCGCTCAGGGTGGTTGCCCCTCGTGGACAGGGAGTCGCTAGTAGATGATCGACTGCACTGATGCGGATTAGATTCGTTCCAGCGACACCACCCGCGGCAAGGAGCTCCTTAGATTAATGTCCCTCTCTGGTGACGATCCCAATGACAAGAAGGCACATTCACAATCTATTCCACACTCTCTCATCCTCACACGCGATATTTCGAGAGTAGCGTTCAGACGACCTGAACTACTTGATCAACTACCGTGCTGGATTGTATTCAACACTCGTGGAGACGCTTCCCAAGACCCGCTGCACGACTCTCAAAGCGCTCGTCAATCATGTATTCGATACACTCTTTCGTTTGCACTCCGACGTGCGCGAGACGAGCGTCCGTCGCGACGCTGCGATGATATTTTGCCTCGCTCCACAACCGAGACAACACGCTGGAGAGAATTAGACATCGACTGGCCCGTAGAGCGGGAATATTGTCCCACCCCCACCATCAAATCAAGATATAGATATATGAGGTGTGAGGCGATCGAGCGACTTACCTGAGTTTCCCCGATGACTTGTAGGCACGTGTGTGGGACGGGATCAAGAATAAGAGTGAAAAGGTGACATGGACCGCTGCGGACTCGACGAGTATCGCGACGACCGTCGTACACTCCATCGCATGCCCTAGTCCGAGTAGTTGGACCATGGAACGTCTGGAGAGCAGCAATCGGATAAGGATGAGAAGTGTTACAACGATATTGATAGCGAGGAAAACACAAAAGAAGGGAAAGGTCCAATTAATAGGACGACTGGCGTTCACAGTGACGGCAGGGAGATTTGTAAGGGGAAAAAGATGCCTAGAACTGTATGGGATGACGCGAACAGGCGGGCGTGATGTACGAGGGTAGAAAACCTCCGAGATGAGTGTGGACGAATTATGATACTCGTCATAAGGCGCAAGCTGCATGAGACCCGTGATGGCAAGGACGATGCGCCACGAGAGAGCGCCGAAAACTCTATAGATGATGGCACACCGCCAGACCTAATACCCACCCCGTTATCATGATCAATGTGTCAGCACGCCATGAGATATCCAACGCCGACTGAGAGCCATACCAGTAACGAGTCGGCAAGTCAATTGGCAAGGACATAGAATACATTACTGATCTCATCGACACCGATCGAAAACATCATCTGTTCCTCATGCGCACTCGGACATCCGGGGAACCCAGAATAATTGAGAAACGCAAATTAGGTGAACTGCGAGTTGGACCCAAGGAAGAGGGATCGAAACACGAACTGGATGCCGACATGGAGGAGGAAGAAGAGAGCTCGTCTACAACTCGGATCCTTGAGTTTGAGTCGATTCCAGAGGGTATGAAAGCAGAGCCAGAAAGGGGCCAGGACGATGCCAAATCCCGTTTCTGTGATGAGGGCCCCGGCGACACATGCTTGTTCTGCGGAGAGCTGGGCTGGAGACTTAGAATAACCCACCCTTCGTAGAAGAGGTCAGGCTCAGGACGGAAGTAATTCGGAAATGCAAAGGGGGGTGGGAAAATTAACGAGGGGTGGTGGTGGTGGTGGTGGTGGCAATGTGCACGTCGGGCACATGAGGAAAAAGATCTGGCCACGCTCAAGTTACTTCCTCAAGGAAACATTCCACCATTCCTGCCCAGTTTGGGTTTCGTTTCGGTTGACGACCTGTTTCAAAGACGTTGGAACATCGAGGGTCGGACGAACAGTTGCAAAAAGTTAATGAGCGCTCGAGCCATGGAACTTTGACACTGACCCCTCTCGCCATTCAATAATATCCTGAATTGGCTAGTCAAGTGACAGTTTATAAAGTGGTAGAACAACTTAGGTCGATCCGCCCTGTTCCCATTGTGTTCGGCGTCATCAAATCAACAATCGAACTGGTGGTAAACCCGTACCAATATGACCTTCTGCAGCCCCAATCATCGCTCGTGAATGCAATTTTACCTATTTCCAGCTTGGGCGCACATGTCCGGGGTGAACTCTGATCCAGATGTTCACCTTGCTTGCTCGAGGGACGAGGGAGCGAAATACAGCCAATCCTCCAACTTTGAGGGGGTCGTAGTTCGTGGAGATGTCCCAAGACTTTTTTTCCAAACGGTGGTGAAATTGGGCCAGAGTCAAAGCGAACAGCCGTCACCGACGTTCACATTGACCACTGTGAGGAGCATCTTGATCAAGAACGCGGGATTGCCGGTTATGTAGGCCATTTATGCCACTTGCAGGATGTGGAATGGGTTCTGTGGTGCGAGCAAGAGAATGTGCATCAGTGGTTACAAGGAGTATTTGTGTCTGGCCAGCTCGTCAGTGTAGATCGTCATAAGAGATGGAAGCATACTGGTTACACGTCCGGCAGCCCAAGCCAGCGTTGGACATCTGTATAGAACATGTCAAGGTACTGCGAAAGTTGGTAAACCGGGTTATCGATCTAACACATTGTAGAGTAAGCGAGAAAACACGAGCTTGTGCATCCAACACCAATCAACTCTATCATCCAACCCCAGGAATGACAACAAAATGGGATATAAGGTTACTGAGTAGAGGAGCAGATGAACCATCAAAAGCAAGGACCATCATCTCTTCCGCATCCCACTGTAGCTGGTCAAAAAATTCACCGGCACCGGACATGTGGGCGACTCGAGCACGTATCGCGTGAAGAGTAAGCAAATGAAGGTTGGGCGGTGGCGCTTCCTTAAATTGCGAGGTGAACTCGACAACCGTAGGGGCGCCATCAACATGTGGTTCAGGACCCTTAAAGTTGCGGCGGATATATTCCTCGTCTTCCTCGTCGAATACACAGACTTTGTAACGGCCCGGCTGCACACGTGGTCAGTTGGCATAACTGACGAGTCACTGAATAGCACACCCGGTGAGTACTTTCAAACCACAGATCCAACTGGTCAAATTTGGAGTGGAGATCGTGCTGTAACGAGAGTAGATTCCAGACCTGGTGAACACCTCCTGATCGTTTGAAAACCTCGGTGAGATTTGAGAATCCAAACAGCTCCAGCATGGCCATAGCGCCAGCGGCATGATGCGTCTGGATAACGGGTGAGTATAATGGAGAACTTGGCACTTACTGATGGAACCGCACCTTGTTCACCACCGCGCTGTCTTCGCTGATCCCCACAGGGTCAATGCCTTGCATCGTTGATTCGTTCAAGATGTGACATGTCTCAACCGTCACCGCATTGACGTGGTCGCGTTTTGTCATGGGCAGGTCCGCACAGTTAAGGAGCGAGTTTTTATCGAACATGCCGGTGATCATGCACCGGTACCCATCACAAGCCAGCGCCTGATTGAACATGAGGAACAAGGCGGATAAAGGGTTGTCGAAATACGCGCACCCTCCTCCTGGAAGTTCTATAATATTTTCCAGTGGACTCCACTGAGTCTTTGTTCATATCCTCCAGCGTATCAAAGGAAAGATGCGAATGGTGCGAGGAGGGTGGTGGGTACTGGACGTTGGACGTTCGATCTTGAAAGCGGCTGTAAATGGTGTCAGATCAGGAGGAAAAGCAGTGGAACGCACACAAGCGGATGAATTTGTTGCGGAAAAGTTCGCCAACACTGAAGATGACATCGTGTTCATTGTCACCAGTGCTCTGAGGCGACGATGTGACCCATCGTTAGAGTGATGCGCAGGGTGCATCACCGATGATACCAGACTGAGCGTGGAACTCAAGGAGAAGGTATCCAGCGACCCTGGTAGAAATGATGGCCTCCTTCGCCTTCTGCTGGAAGGCATGCTGTTCTGCTCGCCATATCATCCCATAAACGCTGTAGCAGTTAGGTGTCTCGTTCAATCGCAGTCCCTGGATCCGGGAAGAGTCAGGCGCGGGGAGGGGAGACGTGGTGATGGTCGTCTGAGTCGCCATAGTTTGTTGTGTACGGAATAGTTAGTAAAATAACAGGGAAATTCCAAATCGGTCAGATCCTCCAGCTTTGTCCGTGACGAGTCTCGTTCGTCGATTATCTACTCTTGGTCGATATCATCCTCCCCGTTCGACTCTCGTCGCTATTGCCATTTTTTTGACCCGGTACTATATATTATTATGCACCTGCAGCCGAGATATGACGAGGACTCGCAAGGCCCGCGAGTCAGAATAAGCACCAAAGACACGAGGCGCCTGCGACCCATATTGAGCATAATGGAACGTGCTTGTGAGGCAACTTTGCGAACCACGAGTAACCAAAACAACTCGTTCTTTCACTCTTCGAAACCAACAACCGTATACCATTGGTGAGGATGTCGTCGACAAAGACCGGTGCGTAGCAGTTCCGAGGAGTAATTGCGTTGAATGCTGATAATTCGGTAAGACCCAACAACAGTCCTTGACACCGGTCGCTTTGGTGGGGTATGGGCGGTTGCGTTCCACCCTGACGGAATGCATCTTTTGGGTGGGACTAGTGATGGGATTCAACGATGGCGACTTGCAGACGGTCAAGAGGTCGGAAAGCAAACGGGAATCGACTTGAGTGCCATTTCGGTGTCGAGGGATCACAAGTGGATGGTGTGTGGGACTACTCGGGGCGCAAGCGTGTGGGACGCGGAGATGCATGAAAAGGTCATCGACGTGGAGGGCACAAACGAAGTGTCTGCAGTCGACGTCTCCCCGGACTCGAATAAGTTTGCCACCGGGACTGCATACGGTGACCACGAAGCGAGCGTCTGGAGCATTACCAGTGGGAAGAGACTCGTTGGCCCAATTAAACAAAACCATACTGTCACTAAAATCAAGTTCTCCCCGAATGGCGATCACATCGCAACTGCCGTCCTTAGTGGCTCGATTCGTGTTTTCGACAGTCGCAACGGGGACGAACTCGTCACCATCAAGACTAGCACAGCCTCGACATGGCCAAACACTTCGTTTGCGTGGTCAAACGATGGTCAGCAAATTTTTGCTGCATCAAACGACAAGAAAATCAAGTCTTTTGATGCATCCACTGGGTCCCAGATTGCCGAATCGCTGATTCTCAATGGCGGCAGCATCTACTCTATCGCTCTAGCGGCCAATGGCAAATTCATTGCTACCTTCGCAGGCCGTGCCATCTCGTTCCTGGACACATCAACGCTCACTCGGATTGGCCCTGTCATTGAGGACAGTGAAAAGATAGCCTCAATTGACCTCTCCCCGGATGGTAGTTATCTTGCTACTGGACGACGTGACGGGAAAATCGCCATCCGTACCCTCAGTGATATTCTTCCGGACTTGTATTTTCGTGTAAGTGTTTGTCCGTGCACAATGTTGGCATGTCAGATAAGCCCCATTCTGTCTCCCACATTGACACACTTCGTTAGGCATCTACTCGTGAGCAAGGACAAGCAGACGAGCAGCCTTCGGCCTCGGGTAATCATGACGACGAACAATCTGACTTCACTCCTGTAGGATTTTTCCATTCCGTCAGGAAAACGAGTTGTGCTGACTCCATTCTGTACATACACCAGCAAGACCCTGGGAATTCCGGTCCACTCGAGGACGAGAGCCGCAGCGAAGATGGCGAGAATGATCTCCTCGAGGTATCCGTTTGTTCTTTTTCCCCTCGAAGCGAGTTCTCACAATGGCGTAGGTCGAGGTGCCATCGAGCACGCCTGCTCCTCAGTTTGACTATGACGAGGTTGGTGATCACTACATTCTCATCTTCCCTCCGTGTTGACACTGCTGTAGCCACCATCCCCAACATCGTCTGCCCATCCCCACGAGGATGAGGTACCACCCCTTGGTGTGTCCCATGCCGTACCAGTAGTCTCCCCTCTGGAGGCGCGTCCAGAGGAACATCACGACACAGTGGAACCATCTCAGGGCCGCCCAGCATTTAAAAAGTGGCTACAGATGAAGATCAAGAAGAGTAACCAGAACCCGACTTTGCACGAGCCGAATCCCGTCCCCAGAAAAAAGTCGCATCAACCCGCCGATCGTCGATCTCGTTCGCAGTCACCAGCCAGAGTGGATGCCATAAATGCGGGACCTTCATGGATGGCCGCAGGTCAACGTAAGCCGGTGAGTGTTTTTCCGTGATAGACAATCGGACGCGGTGTCTAATATATCATTCTAGCGATCAGTTGCGACATCGTTTGGACCACCAAAGGTTCGTTGTTCCTCGAATTCGTATACAGGCACTCATGAGACGTTACAGCGTAAATCACCTCCAAAGCCTGCTGACCCCAGCCATCCGAACAAGGATGCTTCTCGTAGTGGACAACGTCCTGCAAATCCAACGGAAGCAAGCCTAGTGTGTCTTTTTCTCGTTATTATGTACCATGTCATGACAGCTCGTTTCCTATTAGGCGCAACAAGTGAACGACCTATCTCAACCCTCCGCCGCGAGGGTGCATTTGACGGTGCGCATACTTTCCTTAAGCTTATGTTATTACACTCACAGTGAATTAGCATCAGCGAGAGTCAGACAGGGCGATTCTTTCAATCGCATTTCCCGCATGGATGTGTTTTCGCTCACGTACAGAAGATGGGACACACTGATCTAGATGATTCAATGCAATACATATAGATACCATGCTGAACCATGAGTATGTGGACGAGTTCGTGTCGCCTCGCAGCACCACTAGTCGTCCAAGTCCTAACAAGCCCATCCAGGATTGAGCTTGCTAGGATATTCACTCAACGGACGCTGAGAAAGTCTATGCACGCGGGGGTTGGGATAGGAGGACAAGTGTCTAATTGATTCCATCTATTACAAACCTAAAGAACGGCAGTTAAGATGGGAGCAGTATAAATCTATGCGTCGGGATGTCGTGTTCCTTCCGCGTCGATGTTTTTCTTGTTCATCATGGATCCAGATACTACATAGTGCTCGGAGCGCTCGAGATCTGACTCGCTAGTATGGTAGATGATCGAGTTACACTGATGCGGCTCAGATTCGTTCCAGCGACACCATCCACATCGATGACCTACTCACATTGCTCCTCTCTGGTGACGATACCGATGACGAGGGGGCACATTCACATTCTATCCTACTCTGATGATCGCACACGACATTTCGAGAACAGCAAGTTCAGACCAGTTCAGACGATCTGAATTACGTGAACTACTGGGTCAACTACTATGCTGGAGTGTATGCAACCCCCGTGGAAACACTCCCAAAGGTACGCTATACTCTCGAAGTGCTCCTCGATCATGCGTTCAAGACGCTTTTTCGTTCGCGCTCCGACGCACACGAGACGAGCATCCGTCGCGACCCTACGATGATACTTTTCCTCGCTTCACGGCGTTCGACACCTCAGACGACACGCACGAGAGATCAGGTATCGATGGGCTCGGACCCAGCCCGCCCTCGTCGGACTCGGCTTTCAGCGCCATCATTGGCGTGAATCCCGGGAGCACATTTGAGAAACAGGCTGCCGTGGTCGATATTAGTATCCACAGATAGCCGAGGTCCAACCTTACAGGAGGCGTTCTCATTCCTCCGGTCTCTCGACGTCTATCCACGAAGTGTGGACAACTTCGTCGATGGACACGTGGACTCTATAGACATCCGCTTCTTTGGCATACCTTATCCTAGAGGCACTCGCGTCGGCCGTCGCATGTCATGTTGTCGAGTACACAAAATACCCAGACGACGATCCGACTGCACCCCTCCTCCATGTCTCGCTCGTACCAAATGCATCCCCGTCCTCCCAAATCCTCGCCTCACTCCACCTCCACACCACACCTCTCTCCTCCATCTCCTCCGATGACACCGGGTCAAATGTTCTTACCGCATCCTGGAACCACCTCATCGGGTTCTGGGACACCACCATCACCGCTCAAGACGAAATTCCTCTTACATGCGACCTGGCTTCCTCTTCTGACTGGAAAAAAAAACGGCGCAAGATTTCCAGCGAGGTTTATGAGGGGCACGGAGAACGCGGAGCCCCCACGACCATACTCAGGTCCCACACGGGATGGATATCCAAGACGGGATTTTCCCCCCGAATCGAACGAGCGGGCGCATAGTTATGGGT
>JBBPQU010000692.1:0-15894 GCA_038092655.1 Boletus sensibilis | reverse complement strand
TAAAAACTTTCCCCTTGAGATGAGGAGGGGTGAATCCTTCAGGGAATTCCATGTAGATTTCCTTATCTAGTTTGCCATATAAGTAGGCAGATCTCACATTGAGACTGGATATGTGCCAGTTTTCTAGGGTGGCAAGAGTGAGCATGCATTACACTGTCTCAAAGTGCATCACTGGACTAAATATTTGATCAAAGTCTAGGCCTTCAGTTTGTGAGAATCTCTGTGCTACTAACCAGGCTTTTTTCCAACTGTCTGATTTAACATTGAAAACCCAATGATTTTTAATGACCTTGCAGCCAGATGGACGGTCAACTACCTTGTACACTTTATGCTCTTTCAACATTGTAAGCTCCTTGTTACAGGCCTTGAACCATTGCTTCTGCTCTGATTTGGGTAAGTGCTAAATGTCTCAGTGGGACCATTCACAATAATTGGGCTCAGGACCCTTATTGTCCAAAGGGACAGTCTTTGTGCATAGGCAAGAAACCAGTGCTTCTCCCCCTTCATGGACTATGCATTCAACATCACCTTTGGAAGGAGAGGGGGATGGAGGCATTGCACCAGGAACTGGTGGTGTCGCCAGCACAGGAGGCTGTGATTGACCCATGAGTTCTCTCCATTGAGTCTCTCTCTCAATCTCCTTAATCTGCTTAGTTGGATGTTTGCACTCTCCATATATATTGCCAGGCCTTAGCAGTGGGTGACATTTGTGTGCAGGTCACTTAGGGGGTACGTCAGGGGGCACATCCAACTGTGGAATTCTCTGAGGAGGAGTAACAGGCAGAGATGGAGGAGGTGGGGAGGGGGTCCTTGTGTGCTCTGAAGGAGCATCAGGCAAGGAAACTTGCACAGGAGGTGGTACAACACAAGGTTGGTGACCATGAGAGGATGATGGTAGTGGGATATCATCCTCAATATCTTTAGATGGAGGTGCCACTGGTGGGTCATGCTGGTAAGGGTGACAAGGAGCATCACTTACTGGCTTGTAAGGCCAAGTCCCAGCATAGTGAGGGAACAGGTTCTCACTGAACACTGCATGTGCATAGGTGTGGAGGGAGTTGTCCAGGTGCATGAATAAGTAATTGTGCTCATTTCCAAGAGCAACACCTAGGTAGATCATAAGCTGAGACTTAGGCTGCAGCTTTCCTCCATGAGTGTCCACTGGTAGCTGAACATACATGCTGCATCCAAAGACGTGGCAATGGATAACAGTTGGAGGAACTTTGAATAAAAGTTTATAGGGTGTCCTCTAGTTGAGTCCTTTCTTAGAGGTGCAGTTATAAATGTGAGCTGCATGCATTACTGCAAATTTCCAATAAGAAGGAGGTAGGCAAGCATGAAGATGCATTGCCTGAGCCTTGTCCATGATGGTATGAATAAATTGTTCAGCACATCTGTTTTGCTATGGGGTGTGAGGTGTGAAATCATAGACATGAATTTCATTGTTGCACATCAATTGCCTGAAGGCTTTTGATTTGTATTCTCCCCCTCCATTGGACATCCACCCTTTTACAGGTGTGTTGTATTGAGTCTGGACATATTTAATAAACTTCTTTGTGGCCGATAAGAGTCCACCTCGAATGACTTAAGATCCGAGTGCACAAGTTCAAAGGGTTTACTCACACGCACTTCATTGCAGGAGAATGGGTGATTGGCTTGTTTGCCTAGCTGACAGCCAGGACAAACTGGTTCAGTGGATGGAATGTTCACATCCAGGAAATCTTTAATATGTTTTCACCCAGCATGCAGGACGTCCAGGGAGGGATGGTTTAGGCGGTGGTGAAGTAATTTGTAATTGACGGAAATCATATCTAGATTTGCGCTAGCTGATGTTTGGATGGTGGGTGCTTTGACCCAGTACATAGTACTTTCGCCATGTGAATGAAATGTTGATTGTTACACTTATTGTGTATATGTATCTGCTTCTGTAAACTGATAGAGTAAAGACAGTTGTCTTTCAGTAGTGTCCTGGGTTATATAAACTTCAGGGAACAATCTGGCATATAGACAATTGGTGATAATCATACAACATTGCCATTGAATTTAATAAGGATGGTGCTGTGCCCTTTAATAGAAGCATGACTGCTGGCTGTCTGGATGTACCATTGTTCTGTAAAGACTTGGTACTCAATGAAATCATCGATATTGTTGGTGAAATGGGAGGATGCTCCTGAGTCAAGAAGCCACATCTGGTTTTCAAGATCTAACATGCACATTTTTCCCTTACTGCTGGCATTGTGTTTATCACATGAGTTGTACTCTGCATAATCGGGTAGCAGTAGTATATTGTCCATGTCATCACTACCTACTACAAACAAGAATATATATTCTACAAACTGTGGCAAATAAAATTGCTCATCAGTATCTGGAAGATGTGAGGTGAATGAAAATATGCACTGATGGTCGGAGACCAGCATGTCAAAGTTGAAATACTGCTCGTAGTCCATATAGATGTCCCCCTGTATCCGAGCCCAGGGAGACACAGTCTTCATCATCAACCTGGTAGGCTGATGCAGACATGATGGTCTCATCAAGACGTTCCAACAGCTTGTTGGAGACATCCTTGATGTACATATTGTTGGTCCTACATGGTGGTGAGCACAAGGACCACTTCACTACTGCAATCAAAGCACACAATCTCCACCTAAGTTACAGGCTTTATAGTCCATACTACTCCTGAATGATAGGAAGTGAGGTACATAGTATACAGAATATGTCAAGGATATTGGAAATGAAGGGTAATGTAGGGACACTGTCTAAATGGTCTAATGAGACAGTCTAGACACAGCAGGAACAGATTTAATGAAGACGGAGTGAAAAGGAAAACATCCAGACTGACCCAGACTTACTTCAGACTTGGACAGACTTACCAGATGGACAGATGGACAGATAGGAATTTTGGAATGTAGTCAGACTGTGACAGACTGGCTGTAAATGGAAAAGATGTGGTGTGGAATGTGGTGGAATGGGCCTATATAACCATAGGGATCATATGATCTCTACACTGCGGTATGCAAGGTTAAGTTTCATTTATCTTTCTTCCATTCTGCCAACACCATGTGGTTGCCTCATGATATGCTTCCTTTCCATTCCACACTGCCTTATGGCTGTGTCCCCAAATCCTCATGTTCATGCTCCATGCCCAGTATCATAGATCCCATGTAAACACATACACACACACTATGCATATATAAACCAGCAAAGATTGACTGGCATCCCCAGTTTGATCCTTCTGGAGTATTCCCTCTAAAGCAGACAGTTCCTCCATCCCTCCTCTTGAGAATAGTTGATAACCTAAGGCATTTGTGCTTTGCAGTTGCTTCACTAGGATCAAACTACTATCTTTGCCTTACCTCATCAAAACCAACTTGGTACTCTCCAAAAGTACGTGGCCCAAGACTTCAATAGCTTCAAAAAGTGCTAACAAGTAGCTATAAGTGACTATCACCTCCCACAGAACTCTCCTTCCCTTCATGTCATCCAACTGTCAGACTGAGGACATGCTAGACCACCTGTTCATCGCTAGCACGTCAGAGGGAAGGATACTACCAACCATTGGTATTTTGGAAGCAGTAGAGCCGGCACATCTTCGCTGACTTAGAGCCTTCAGCTCTTGACTTTACCAGAGACTCAGACAGGGATTACCTATACCCCAAGAGCGCAGTGCAGGTTATCGCCCTCGCCAATTGATTGGGAGACCCCAGTGGCTCACATCATTCAGAGATTTCGCCAGAGTCAGTAATTACCTCAGAGAGGCAAGTCATTAAAGAAGACCCCAACAACCAGTTGCCAGGACCTGACTTCTATGCCCCTTCTCTGCTGTAGAACAACAAAGTGGTTCAGAGGACTGGAAAGAGTCCTGAATCTGCAGAATGGGAAGAAAGATGCAAGTAGTCATCCAAGGGATCCTACGTCAAAGAGAGACTAGTCAGTTTCCAATCCTGATTGACTTACACCCGAGATATTATACATCCAAGTATTTCCAGACTAAGAATGATGATTCCAGAGTTTCTGGAACTCCAGAGGAGAAGGGAATGGGCGGAAAATGTCGAGCAGTGGTCGGAAACATAGAAATGATTGGTGGAAAGCAATACGGGCAATATGATTGTCAGATGGTATGATGATGGATAATACAATGATAAGAATCCTGATGTGCGGAAAACTGTATTACCCACAGAAGTACATGGGTTAAAATACTCCAGACTAATCTGGAGTTGTATAACATATAGTAGCTAAGATATGGATGACAGGATGGGAAATCAACTGTCTAATAAACGGACATGTGCTTTGCAAGTGCATATTGGAAATCAACAGAGATAAATGGAAACTTATCTAAACCCGTTCCAGACTATGCATTGACTGGACTGCAACAAATATGGAGTGCACTGGTTTCAGACTCAGATTGATGTGATGACAGATGGTAAAACAGTGCTTTACAACTGTAGGGAGCAGACGCTCTCTACACCACCACCATCTGTACAATGTGGATTGTCAGAGAAGGTAGATGTACCAGAGCTAGAGTGGTCAGGCATGGTAACTAGGACAGGTGGCATAGTACCTATCTTGGAAGTTGTGCACATAAAAAGAGAAAGAGAGGAGACAGAGATGCCAGAAGTGAGGGCCTCCCAGAATTTGGAATTTGCACCATTCATGTCATTCTTGTTGTTCATGTCATTCATGCCCATGCCACCAAGCATATGTAAGCAAAGTGTCCAGCCACAACTGATCAATGTTATCAACCACCGATACCTTTATTTCCCCATATTATACCCACACACAGCACACAAAGCCCACCCTGCAGGGAAACACATTAACAGTCTCATAGACACACAGTACATCCTCGAAATGTATCAATATGGTAAGTCTCAGTGTTGATCTGGCTGATCTTGAGTGTAATGATGGTTGCAGCGTGCCCACCCATCCTAACATTGCAATTCCTAGTGCATCAGTAATCATCTGTACATTATACAAGTGGGATACTTACTGACATGTTGTTGAACAGTGATGGATCCATCTCTTTCTATTATGCCTGCATTGGATGCACATCTCATTGCAGCCTTTTGTGTCACTAGTATGCAAGCACTGTGCTAATTCACAATGTGAAAGGACTGCATGTCGAACACATTGCTGACTGCTGGATGAATGCATAGTCAAGAGCCATCTTGTATTTGCTAGCAGACCAGAGGGTGCTGATGATGAAACATATGATACTCCTTTGGGAGATGGTGGATCTGCCCATCTCACTAATCCCACCCAAGTTGAAGATGGCCTATCCTATACTCATGTAGATGGTGAACCTACACATCAGCCTTGTCTTGCCTGATCCAGGTCCTGCCTTCCTCACTCACAATGAATCCTATCTTTCTTTCCAGCTTAATGTTGGCAACAGCCCCTCCCATACCCACACAGACAGTGGATCCATGCATCAGCCTCACCTCACCTCACCTGATCCTGTCTCTGGTCCCTCATACCTGGCTCTTGATGCACCCCACCAGCTCATTATTGATGATGACCACCTCTCTGTTGATTTCACTGTTGTGATGAATAACACAGTCACCATATACATTTGGAAAGACATAAGTTGTTCCACCTCTAGACAAACAGTTGCTGACATGGTTCATAGGAGGACTTTGGACCCACTCTCTATCAGTTCCAGAGTGCCTTCCATTTTCCATTTTCCATACTTCTCCTTCATCCCAACTGTTCTTCATCACCTTTGTCTCACTGGTGTCAATGTTCAGCACCACTCTCACTTCCATCAACAATGGGTTTACATTGATGTTGACCATACTGTCAAGATCTCTGATGCTAACCACCCAATCATCTTTGTCAAGGCTGGTTCTATTAAATCCTGCTCTGATTTTGTGCAACTTTCCAAGAGATTCCTATCTTGTTCTAATACCCTCGATAAACCTGCCATTGGTGCTACCACAAAGTGCAAGGAGCGTGCTGATACAGTCACCACTTCCAATGATACCAAGAAGAGCATGGGCAATTCCAAGAGATTCCCACCTAGTTCTAATATCCTCGACAAACCTGCCATTGGTGCTAACACAAAGGGCAAGGAGCGTGCTAATGTGGTCGGTGCTTCCAACGATACCAAGAAGAGCACAGGCAAGAGACATGCTTGTTCCCTTTCTGCCTCATCTGTTTCCAATCCATCCAGTAGCTCGTCAGAGTCCTCCATCATCATCCTTCCATACAAGTGTGGACATCACCATTCTCTTCAACTATCTTCATCCACAGATGAGACCTTATCACCATCCATTTCAGACAAACCTGATTGAGGTAACTTGCTCTCTTGTGGGCGGTCACAGAATGATCCCATTGAAGTAGAGCATGTCTGCTATTGGCCTGTAGACTTCTATCTCTGTGAAGTCGCAGAGGGTTTCCAATGCTGCAGCAATGCCATCGCCACCCACAGGGGTGTCGCTACTGCTTTTGAATGCTTTTTTGGAGTCCCTTTCATTTCTTCCACCTTCTATAATAATCGCCATATCTGGGAGTATCTTCCCAACCATGGACTTTGTCAATGCCTGATCAAGCTGGGTCAGCACAAAAATGCTACCTGGTCTGCATTCATGGCAAGTGCTGCATGCCCTTCTTGTAAATAGCCCTTCTTTTATTCATATTGTAGCTGCTTTGGTCCTGTCGAATGCATTTATTGATGCATTAATGCTTCACCTCTCTTTCTTTCTTTTGTGTTGTAACCATGGTCCTAGTGAATGTATTTATCAATACCTGATAATATAGAATCCTCATCTTTGTGCATCTCTGTGTCTATCTCTGTGTGCTTCTATCTCCCATTCTCCCAGTCCATCTGTCTGTCAATCAATCTTTGTCTTGTCTGTGTCTGCCTCTCTCTGTCTATTTCCTGCTGTTTGGACTGAGGGTCCGTATGTCTGGCACTATGCGTCTATCCCTGAGTGTATCTATGTCTGGCAATGTGGGTCTGTCTCTTGCTGCCACCTAACCCTTGCTGCCATTGTCTGTGATGCCCAGTAAAAACTGGCTATGATTTTCTATGACACTTTATGTATTTGTCAATATTTGTCTGTTGATAGATGTGCCCATCTGATTTGGCGAATCAATTTTCCAATTCATCCTTGCCACAGCAACACCTATGGAGTAATGCAATGTTGCGTTTTGCCAGTTGCACTGAATAGCCCATATTGGGTACTATGGAGTAATGCAACATTGCATTTTGCCAGCTGTTTTTTGTTGTGCTGCATGCCAACTCATCCCTGGACTATGGAGACTGGGTCTGCTGTCAAGAAACTCAACTGTATTTGTTCGAAGTATAACTTTGGGTGCCCTCATCTCATTTCCACCATTACTTGATATCGTCATCTCCAGCAAGCGGGCTCCGAAGAGGAGCAGCAGCAAATCCATGCTGTGAAACTAGACAATTTACCTGCCAATACTTGCAGACCCAGGGATATAGCAGCCCGCAGACACAATAACACATTACCTGCTAATAAACGAGGGCGTGAACTTGACCAAGAATCCATTGGGCCACAAAAGCAAAGTTGCCAGGAAGGCTCATTGCAGCAGATATGTATCTGTTGCCTATAAACCTTTCTTATTTCTGAAAAGCTTCTCAGTCATCGACACACACACCATCACCATCTGACTCTCTTCACTTTGGACCAGGTTCCCCTGGTCCTGCATCTGGGTCTCTCCAGCCTGCAGTGCTACCCCCTTGCCTTTCCGAATCTTCCAAACCATATCCAAACTCACCTGGGGCATTACCACAGTCCCCTCATACTGCTCCTGCACAACTATCATTGCCTGAAATTCGTTGCCTCATAAACTATCAGCACAGGCTGTGTCCCATTGTTGATATCAATACTTTTTCCCACTTGGCTAGGTTGCAACCCATGAAAGACACCATGAACTTTGTTCAAGTGCTCACCAACACGTCTACTGCTGACCTAGTTGCCAAACTCCAACCTGACGCCTTCCGCCGACTACATGTTCCCCTAAACGGTCCGCTTGTAATCGACAATCCTGATATTCGCCATAGTATCTCTACCTACCTGGTGCTCGAACATTCCTCTCAAGCAGCTTATGAGGCCATCACTCACTCGCTCAAACACAACTTCCCTGATGTTCCAGGGATAGCTGACATCCTCAGCTTCTACAGTGTCAAGAAACTCATCAGCACCCATACCGGCATTGAACCACTCATGCATGACATGTGTCCAAACATATGTCTTGCCTTCATTGGACCTTACAGTGCATTAGATGCATGTCCAATGTGTCACACATCTCGCTGGAACGAAGTGAAGCTCCAAGGCACCAGTGGTTGTGTTAAGATACCTGCGCAGCAATTTCCCACTATTCCTGTTGGCTCCCAGCTCCAAGTCCACAACAGAGCTCATCAGAGTGCTCATGACATGCACTATCTTTGGGAGAAGATGCAGGAAATCTTCCAGAACATCATCGACACTCAGTCTTCTGATATTCCTATTGTCGACGACATTGCTATGGGGTGGGATTATCTCGGTGCCATTTTAGCTGGCAACATCCAGGAACATGATATTATCCTCATGGTTTTGTTAGATGGGGCACAACTTTACGAGAGCAAGGAGTCCGACTACTGGATGTATATATGGGTCATCTGCAATCTCTCTCCCAACCAGCGTTACCGGAAACTCAATGTTCTCCCTGGTGGTTTCATTCCTGGTCCCAAAAAGCCAAAAAACCTCAACTCATTTTTGTTCCCAGGTTTTCACTATCTCGCTGCAATTCAGCGCGAGGGCCTTGCTATGTGGGACCCCCTGTAGAGAACAGGTATTACGCAGATCACTTGGTACTTACCTGCAGTGGTTGATTGCTAACTGAGATGATGCTCGTTGTGAATCAAGAGTGATATTCAAACTCAAAGAGCTGAGTTCTACTATGTAGTGTCTAGCGATGTGTGAACTATCTACTAGTTATGGTATACTACTGTACCGTTCAACACTCCCCCTTGCTCAGCGTGCCATTCAACGCACAAGCACAAGAGTGGTAGTTTACATCGCATGACTAGTTCCAGCTAGTGGCATGTTTGAACACAAGACCAATTTGAGACCTACACTGCTCGAATTTGACATATCCGAGGTTCTTGGTGAACATATCAGCAGGATTGTCAGTCCCTTCGATATAGAAGATCTCTATGTGCCAATCGGTAATGGCATCACGTACAAAATGAAAACTAATGGGAATATGTTTTGTGTGACGTTCAGTAACAGGATTGTTAGCCATAAAAATGGAACCTTGATTGTCACCACAAATAGGAATTGGTTGTAAATCGAAATCTAATTCACCAAACATTTGTTTGATCCATAAGACTTGGTGAGAACAATCGCTCAAAGCCATATATTCAACTTCTGTGGAAGAGAGAGCTGTGGTTTTCTGGAGGTGTGAATTCCAGAGGAAAACAGCATTCACCAATGTAATATAAAATCCTGTTTGGGAATGGCAAGTATCAGGATCTGCACCCCAATCTGAGTCTGTGCAGGCGGTCAAGCCGGTTCCTGATGATCTGTCGAAGACAAGCGAGTATTCGCGAGTACCGATAAGGTAACGACAAATATAAAGAGCCTTATCTAAGTGCTCTTGGGATGGATTGGCAGCCATTCGCGCCATTTGTGTGACAGCATAAGCAATGTCAGGGCGAGTACCAAGCATCAGATACATTAATAAGCCAATAACTGTCTGGAATCACGTCCGAAGTCCCGGATTGACAGGGGCTACATTCTCCTCAGGTTGATAACCTTGAGGTAAGGGTGTATGAGCGGGCCTTGCATTGATCATGCCACACCTTTCAAGTACTTTTTCGAGGTATTCGCACTGATCGATTAACAATCGGTGACCATCTCGATGGATGTTCATCCGGAGGAATTTGCGAGCATCTCCGAGATCGCGGCATTCCCACCTTTTCATAAAGGCAGTCTTTAGTTTCTCAACTAGGGCCTTTGAGGGTCTGCAGAACAAGGCATTGTCGACGTATATGATGGCAAGGACAAATTGTTTGCCTTTCTTGAATACAAAGAGGCCGGCGTCAGTTTTGAGACGCTCAAAGCCGAGTTCTTTCATAGACTCGTTTAGAGCTTTCCACCAAGCTAATCCTGCTTGTTTAAGCCCGTATAGGGCACGGAGTAATTTGAGAACTTTCCCCTTAAGATGAGGAGGGGCGAATCCTTCAGGGAATTCCATGTAGATTTCCTCATCTAATTTGCCATATAGATAGGCAGATCTCACATTGAGACCGGATATGTGCCAGTTTTCAAGGGTGATGAGGGCAAGCATGCATCGCACTGTCTCAAAGCGCACCACTGGGCTGAATATTTGATCGAAGTCTAGGCCTTTGGTTTGCGAGAATCCCTTCACAACTAACCGTGCTTTCTTCTGACCATCTGATTTAACATCGAAAACCCAACAATTTTTGATAACCTTGCGGTTTGTCAGGCGGTCAACTACTTCGTACACTTTATGCTCTTTCAACATCGTGAGCTCCTTGTTACAGGCCTCGAACCATTGCTTTTGCTCTGATTCGGGTAAGTGCTGAATGTCTCGGTAGGACCATTCACAATAATTGGGCTCTGGGCCCTTATTGTCCAAAGGGACAGCCTTTGCACACAGGTAAGAAACCAGCGCTTCTCCCCCTTCACGGACTATGCGTTCAACATCGTCTTTGGAAGGAGAGGGGGATGGAGGCATTGCACTGGGAACTGGCGGTGTCGCCGGCGCAGGAGGCTGTGATTGGCCTGTGAGTTCTCTCCAACAAGTGATTCATTCAATCTCCTTAATCTGTTTAGTGGGATTTTCGCACTCTCCATATACATTCCCAAGCCTAAGCGGGGTGCAGCATTCGCGCGCAGGTCGCTTAGGGGGTACAGCAGGTGGCGCATCCAACTGTGGAATCCTCTGAGGAGGAGTAACAGGCGGAGGTGGGGAGGAGGTCCTAGTGCGCTCTGTAGGAGCGTCAGGCGAGGGATCTCGCACAGGAGGTGGCGCTAATTGTGGTTGGCGACCATGAGGTGGTGATGGTGGCGGTAAATCATCCTCAACATCATCTGATGGAGGGGCCACTGGTGGGTCATGCTGGTGGGGGTGGCGAGGAATTTCACTCACAGGCTTGTGAGGCCAAGCCCCAGCACAGCGAGGAAACAGGTTCTCATCAAACACTGCATGTGTGTAAGTGTGGAGGGAGTTGTCCAGGCGCATGAATAGATAATTGCGCTCATTTCCAGGAGCAACCCCTAGGTATATCATTAGCTGAGACTTAGGCTGCAGCTTACCTCCACGAGTGTCCACTGGTAAATGAACATACACGCCGCATCCGAAGACACGGAGATGGGAAACGGTTGGAGGAACTTTAAATAAAAGCTCATAGGGCGTCCTCCAGTTTAGCCCTTTCTTTGTGCAGTTATAAATGTGAGCCGCATGCATTACTGCAAATTCCCAGTAAGAAGGAGGTAGGCAAGTGTGAAAACGCATCGCCTGAGCCTTGTGCATGATGGTGCGAATAAATCGCTCAGCACGTCCATTTTGCTGTGGGGTGTGAGGTGCAGAATCATAGACATGAATTCCGTTGTCGCGCATCAATTGCCTGAAGGCTTTTGATTTGTATTCTCCCCCTCCATCAGACATCCACCCTTTGATAGGTGTGTTGTATTGAGTTTGGACATACTTTATAAACTCCTTTGTGGCCGATAAGGCCTGATCCTTAGTGCGTAGGCGTTGAACCCAGCCCATGGATGTATAATCGTCACAAAAGATAATGATGTACTTGTGCCTGTGGTAGGATTCCACCTTGAATGACTTAAGATCTGAGTGCACAAGCTCAAAGGGTTTACTCGCATGCACTTCATTAGAGGAGAAGGGGCGATTGGCTTGTTTGCCTAGCTGACAGCTGGGGCAAACTGGCTCAATGGACGGAATATTCACATCCAGGAAATCTTTAATATGTTTTCACCCAGCACGTAGGACGTCCCGTGAAGGGTGGCCTAGGCGGCGATGAAGTAATTCATAATCGACGGCGATCATATCGAGATTTGCACTAGCCGATGTTTTAATGGCAGATGCTCTGACCCAGTACATAGTACTTTCGCCGTGCGGGTGGAAAGAAATCAAATGCTGATTGTTACACTTATTGTGTATGTGTATCTGCTTCTGTGAGCTGATAGAGTATAGACAGTCGTCTTTAAGTAATGTTCCGAGCGATATAAGCTTCAAAGAACAGTCAGGCATATAGATAGTTGGCGATAATCACACAATGTTGCCTTTAAATTGAATCAGGACAGTGCCATGCCCTTTGATAGGAGCATGACCGCTGGCTGTCTGAGTGTACCATTGCTCTGTAAAGACTTGGTACTCAACAAAATCGTCGATGTTGTTGGTGAAATGGGAGGAAGCTCCCGAATCGAGAAGCCACATCTGGTCTTCAAGATCCATTATCCGCGCTTTACCCTTACTGGTGGCATTGTGCTTATCACATGAGTCACACTCTGCATAATCGGGCAGCAGTAGTAGATTGTCCATATCATCACTACCTACGACAGACGAGAATATATACTCTACAAACTGTGGCGAATAAAATCGCTCATCAGTGTCTGTGAGGTGTGAGGAGGACGGAGACACGTACTGATGGTCAGAGACCGTCGCGTCGAGATTGAAATACTGCTCATAGTCCATGTAATAGTCCCCCCCTTGCTCCGAGCCAAGGGAGACACAGTCTTCGTCATCGACCTGATAGGCCGTACCCGCCTCAATGTTGTCCTCGAGGTGGTCCAATAGTTTGTCGGAGACGTCCTCAATGTAGGCATCCTGGTGGATCTGGGAGAATCCAGAGGGGCCGAAATTCTCCATGCCTAAATGGCGGGAGAGGGAGGTAGAGTGCTGGTGGCCGAAGAGGGAGGTGGAGGCCAATGCCTTGGAGGCACCAAAAGAGGGACCGCGGTTAGCAACCGGATCAAGGCAGTGGACCATCTCGATGGTTGCTGGGACCTCGAGACAACAAGCGAGAGAGACCGTGTTAAGGGTCTGTTGAAAAGCGGGTGGGCCGTAGTGGGCCACACCGGGGGTGTGAGCGAGTCGACAAGGGTCAACGAGAGGTGTTGTAAAAACGGTTGATGCCGGTTCGATGACCGGCGATGAGAACGCGAAGGAGGCGGTGGGCGCCTCGGTAGAGTTAGCATTCGCCTTGCGGCGATCCTCCTGCTTCTTCTTACTGGCTTCGGAGCGAGGGCCCCAATGCTTCTTCTTCTTCTTCCCATCTGCACCACCTTGTTGCTGCTGCTGCTGCTGGCTGGAGGAGCCTTGTTGCTGCTGCTGCAAGAACTGAGGGTCCTGGCCCTTGCGCTTGACAGCGCTGATCTTGTTGGCATGTTCACCTTGGGGCTTACGCCATGCGACATGTTGGTTCCACGACATGGTGGCCATGCGCTCGATCTGGGTGAAGGTGGGGGGCTTCACCTCTTTGGTGGCGTCGGTGAGGTCGTCAACTGGTCCTAAGTTGAGGGCCTGGGTGATAACGTCCATGTAGCGTGGGAGCTTGGTGAGAATAATCATCGCCTGGACGGGGGCCGACACCTCATAGTTATATTCCTTGAGGTGAGCAAAGTGGGCGGAGAGCTTAAGGAAAGCGTTGGCAGGGTGGTTGTTCTCTGGGATGGTAGTATCCATCATCGCTTTAAACTCCGTGTAGATGGAGGCAATGGAGGGACGGGAGAACTGAGTCTGGAGTCCGTTCCAAATCTGCGTGGCAATGGCAGCAGACTGATACTTGTTCTGGAGATGAGAGTCGAGCTTGAGGATGAGGTGCCCCATAGCTCGGTCGTCCTCACGGTCCCATGCCTCAATGGCAGCGGCATTGGACTTTTCCTCGTCTAGGGTGGGACGAGTATTGGCCATGACGTACCAGAAACCCTGGGAGCGAAGGAAGGCCTTCATCTTGGGGGCCCAGGACTGGTAGTTGGGGCCGGTAAGCGTAGGGACGACGGAGGAGAGGTTGTCTTTTGAGGAGGACATGGTAATCTGTTGGAAACTGGGATAGGTTGTCAGTACTGATCAAGTTGAAAACGAGAGAAGGTGGCGAAAAATTCGCACTTGTGACGCCTAGAGTCCAAGGATCTGGGTGACAGAGTCTTCCCATAGATCTCATGGAGTCGCATGTGTTTCGGCAAAGGGTTCGCACAGAAACGCGACTTGTCGCTCAGAGTCGGCATAAAAACGCACGAGACGGCAGGCACAGGTATCCAAGTGGTGGTGGCGAGTGAGCTTGCACAACACGCCATTCAGGGCTCATAACCTGTAGAGAACAGGTATTACACAGATCACTTGGTACTTACCTGCAGTGGTTGATTGCTAACTGAGATGATGCTTGTTGTGAATCAAGAGTGATATTCAAACTCAGAGAGCTGAGTTCTACTATGTAGTGTCTAGCGATGTGTGAACTATCTACTAGTTATTGTTACAATTCAACCTGGCAGCACGGGTACCAGATCTACTGGACTCTTTTCTTTTCTATGATCATCCATCGTCGTCTCCTTAGACGACTCTCCATCCTCTTGGCGCCCTACCGGGATGCCCTCCTACTCTTCCTCTGGCCATCCTGCTAGGACGCCATCCACTCTCCATCCTCTTGGCGCCCTACCGGGATGCCTTCCTACTCTTCCTCTGGCCATCCTGCTAGGACGCCATCCACCCCCCTCCTCTCTCATTGTCCTACTCGGACACCTATGCTGCATTGCACCGCCTCACCATGGCTATACGCACTGCCCTCTCTGATCACCCGATGGCTGTCCCACAGCCTCTCTGATCCTATCCTCCCCGATGACTATACTCATAGCCTTCCTGATCCTGATCCTCCCAATGGCACTGCCATCACATTCCGATCCCTCCCGATCATTTGCGGCTGTCCCACAGCCCCTCTGATCCTAATCCTCCCAGTGGCTATACCACCGCCTCTTTGATCCTATTCCTCCCGATCCGATTCCTCCCGTCTCTATTCCTATTCACTCTTGGACCACTCCTTTATCTATTGACACTGCCTTGCCTTCCAATTCCTTCCATTCCTCTAGTCACGTTCGCGACGTGACTCATCACATGACTCACGTCTTGCCTGCCCTTATCTATTCCGAGCCTGCCCTATACCCCTTTAGAGCTCTGCTTGAACTCTACTGTACAACTATAAATAGGCGCTCTCCTATGGAGTTGTATCTCTAACTTAGACCTACACAATCTATGGTGTAGACCCACTCCTAGCAGTACCCCTCTCTGCCAAGGAGCTCATCCTCTGTTCATAACCGTCTGTGCCTCTGGGAGGCATCCTACAAAGAACAACCAGTAGCAACCGCTTGCTGCTTACAGAGGACCTCTTTGTCACCTCGTTCCTAGACAACTCGCACTCACTAGAGGAGGCAGACCTCTAGATGAGTAGACCTTTGACCACGCTTGGTCAATAGGATAGCTGGGACTCTCGGTTGGCCGGAGTTCAGCTCGTGAAACACTTCACTCGCTCAGGGAACCCACGGAGTCTTTCTCTAGACTGCCATCACAGGAAGGACCCCTTTGACTACTCATCATCACTACTGCGACCAACTGGTCAGGGACATAGTTGGCTAAGGAGAGCCAAGCCTTAGCAACCTTTGACATCTCGGTGCCCTTGGACCTCTTCGAAGGAGACAGCCAACAAGACCAGGTCATCCCATTGTGCTTTGGCAGAGTCCTTTGACTTCTGTACAGCCAACCAACCAGTGGTCGACAGCACGGACTCATGAGTCGTCTGTCAACTCTGCATCTACCCTTGCAAGGAGTGCTAGAGAGTCGGTCGGATACACCTTGGTGTTCCATTGTTACATGGTCGTAACAGTTATGGTATACTACTGTACCATTCAACACTCC
>JBBPQU010000691.1:0-15902 GCA_038092655.1 Boletus sensibilis | reverse complement strand
ACTACATTCAATTATAATATCAGAGGAGGTTTCCTTCTTGGTAACCCCACCATCCAAAAAATGAAATTCCTTTGCTTGGTCTATGGTTTAAATGTTCCCTAGGGATGGTGAAAAACAGTCTCATAACGTCATTCATATCATATTTCATTGTTGCTTGATGTACATCATGTTGATTCCTTGTCTTCTATAGATACCTTGTATACTATAGACAAATATTTCGCATTTTTGGCTGCTTTTATAGCAGGAACCTCATCAGAACCCTAAGTAGATTACAAAAAAGACATAAAATTCGGGATTCAGATCAGGGGGCTGACCATATCGCACTCTATGCTACCTTCACAGCAGCCTCTGTCCTCCTCGCTTGCATCAAAGATTTGGCCACGAAACTGGTTCTCAACCCCCTTGCCGAGATCCGAGGGAGTCGTGTGTTACCTCGTAGTTCAAGCCTCGGCCATCCTTACTCTAGCACCCGCATCGAATTCGAAATTCTCTCTCGGATTTTCCTTAACAAAGCTACCAATCGGCAACTTTACCGTGCCAAGATGACTGACAACAAGGTCATTCTTGTCAAGTTTTCACGCCGTTACTCGTTCAAGCTGCATACATTTTGTGCGGATCGTGGTCCTGGATGTGCGCCTGCCCTCCTGGGCTTCGAGAAGCACCCCGGAGGCTTTTTCGGCATAGCAATGGAGTTTGTCGAATCTGCTTGCCAGATCACGCGATCTCCATACGTTGAAAAACACAGGGAACGGGTGAAGCGGCTGCGGGAACTTGTTCAATCTTTCCATGATCAGAACCTTGTTCATGGGGACCTACGGGGTCCGAACATCATCTGCTGCCTCCCTGTGGCCCGTGCCACTCCCCGGCCCTCTCTGTGTGGTTTCCCGTCGTGGGGCGTCCGTAGTGTTTGACTCGTTTTCGAATCCGCTGATGCGTTCGTGAGACTTGTCCTCTGGTTTGCCGAGGTGTTCAGCGCGTTTGGGTTCGTGGTGATGTGACACCGTGCAGCGAGTGAGCTTCTACGCGTTGGGGATGGCGTTCGCTGTTCCATGCTTTTAAGTTAACTAAATCGCGAACATGAGCTGCTCAGTCTACGAATAATCAACAATCAGCTCACGTTTTGTGTGCAAGGGCTAGGAGGGGCCATGATAGAGATCAGGCAACCAGTCAGACCGTTGGACAATGTGTGAAGCTCTCATACAGAAACAATAGTTACATACGAGTCCTTTGACTCTTGAGGCCTTGAGGTACGAATTCGAAAGAGGTGAGTCTAAGTATTCCTGAGATGTCAATGTCGAGTCGGCAAACGTCCTTGTTGATATCGCGGAAATACTTCGGTCGTCATGACGTGTACGCTGTGCTCTGCGATTGTGTAACCCTCTGAACGGGGGTCTCGCCGAGCGGCCTAGGTACAGTCCGGAGGGTCTCGCCAAGGTACAGGAGGGTCTCGCCAAGGTACCGAATGCATGGAACACTCTGGCCGATTGAACACGAGGCTTAACTTTTTCCCGAAACGTGCCGTGAGGTACAAAGCCCGGTACGTTCTTTCCAGGAAGTCGTGACGCTCGACATGCACGAGAGCAGTATGTATCAAAATGCCATGGAATAAAATATATTGCGATGACGGAGCGCGAGGCAAGTTTACATTATTGTCTGTGTTTTCTTTGGCAAACGTATTCTAGATGAATCGTAGCTTTGCGATGAGAACGCCTGAGAAAGTAGTGAAATCGGATATGGTGAACCGTAACGGTGGGCCGTTGCCCGCATTGCGCCCTCCAACTTCCAAGTATATCATGCCTGCCCGATCCTTCTTTCTCCAGCATCCTCTCTCCTCCCGTTTACCGTGGTTTTCATTGCAATGAGTTTATTCAATCCTCGTATCCTGGATGCGAGCATTCGCGATGTCACCGTCAACTTGAGCGACACTCAAAAAGCCGATGTACTCTTGCATGCACTACAGCATTTGCCCATCCAGGGGTAGGTTGCAGGAAGACCGTTTTTCACCGAGATATTTCCTCACGTCTTGACAAAGCTGTCGTACGATCATGGAAAACGCTGTCCAGTCACTCTTGCAAGTTCCCAACCTGCCCTCCGCCAACGTCGCACGTGCGCTCTTGCTACGCGCCAAAGGGAGGCTCGCCGCGGGTTACCGAACGTCCGCTCAGCAAGGTATGTGTTGAAGAGCTGCATTTGGGCGTGTGTACGCGGTCGCGATGACGTCTCAAACATGTTGACAGACCTTCATTCCGTGTTGACGGTGGATCCTGAAAACCAGGACGTCAAGGCAATAGTTCAATCACAACATCTCCGCCCTGAGATGGTACGTACCGTGGCCAACGGGGAGGACGTTCGTTCATCGCCAACATAGCTTCTCAGAGAGCCTGATTGCCCGCCTCGCTTCTCAGCGGAAGTGTGGCGCGAGATCGCTCTCTTCCTACCTAAACGCGACCTCAAGTCACTGCTACTCGTCCCAAACGCGCTTTCGCGCATCGCCGGCCAGTTGCTCTTTCGTGAGATTGACCTTCATCTCACCGCTGCCATGGAACCTGGCGGAGCAGAGGGTCGTTTTCGACCCATACAGGGGGAAAATGTCGATCAAGACATCGATGCATGGCATTACCAGCGAAGCGCAGATATCCTCACCCGGATATTGGTCGATCCACATTTCGCTGGTCAAGTCAGGAGCTTGAGTATTTTTGCTCTTTCCTACGATGTCACGCAACCGTTGGCATTTCAAGTCGGTATGACTATCTTCCTGCTGTGCGCTTGACGCCATTGAACGACATCCCAGGCATGCTCATGAACGCGCTTCCGAAGTTGTTGAATCTTCGCAAGGTACATTGCTCTGGCAACAAAGAGTTGATCGCACGCATGTTGCAAACGGTACATTCATATAATCCACGGCTGCAACGACTATCTCTCGTGTATGATTCTCCATCAATTATTTGTCCCTTTGATTGAATCGCACCTTAGAGTGGCAGACCATGTTGTTGACATTGAAGTGCCCGTCTTCAAACACCTCACGCACTTTGCGATCAGCTCGGAGGGTGGAAGCAGTTCGTCCGTTCACACGTTCCTAGCTCAGAGCCGCGACACCCTTCGTTCCTTGTCCATCAACAATCCCCGCTGGCGTTTTCCCGCAGAAGCCATCTCCGTTCGACACCTCACCCAAATCGAATTCAATGGCTGTTTCTCAACAGATACGCAAGCTTTCTCGGAGATCCTCGCCAATGGCCACCAACTCGAGTCACTGATGCTCTCGGGGACGCTAGAATGCACCCCTTCGTCCTTGTTCCGACAACACCGCACCGCCCTACCGTTCCTCCGCCATTTCTCGCTTACGATTACCAATCTCCATCGACACATTGCAGATCGCGAGCTCTGTCCCGCCATTTCCGAATTCCTCCGCGAACGGATACAACTACGAACCTATCACCTCCTCGTCCCGCATACGGACGCCCGTCGCATCGGATTCGACGCGTCGGCGTGGGGCGTGCTTCCTGCGCTGTCCAGCTTGAGTAGCTTGTCGATCACGTATCCAAGGGATTTGTCGCCGGCGTTGGCGGGGTGGTTGGTCCCGCGGACGGTACGCGCGCTGACACTCGATTTGTCGCACGCGGTGACGGAGGACTTCATGACCTTCATGAACGTGCGTCTTTCCTATCATCTCGCCTTCCTCATCCCTCCTTTTTCTTTCTCACCATCTTGTGTCGGTCTGATGATTGTCGCACGTGCAGCAACTACGTACGGGCATGCCTCCCCTGTTGCGCTACATCGGTATCACCAGCATGCCGATCCGTTCTGTCTTGAGCCTCGTTGAACACGGGTTCCCAAACGTTCGCGTGGTGCGGATTGATGGGAGCGTCTGGACGGTGACAAGATCTGAGGAAGACGGGTTGTTGGAGGTGGAACAGTGGCCGTACCGAAGGGCGAAATACCATGCGGCGGAGTGGCTCGAGTCATTGGAGTGCGCGGATGCGATTTGGAGGGGGGTGGGTGGGCCTTGATAGATGGGGGCGGGATGGGTTATAGTGGTATCCATATCTCTCGCCATCATTCTCGCTCTTGCTTTGAGCCTCCCTTGGTTAGGGCTCATTTCTTGGATTCAGTCTCAGATGATATGAATACGTGTGACTCTGCTGGGCGTCGGCTCAACTTGATATGTACTGTACAATGTGTATCTTGGAAAAATTCAAATGACCGCGGAGCCTTTAGTAGCATAGCTTCGTCATCGGTACGACCTATATATATATGTAGAGGAGAAAAGGAAGCAGACGTAGACGACACGCACGACGCTCAGTACTTAACACCACACACGCAAGGGAATCATGATCGTCCAGGCGACTTTGTCAAGTTGATGGCCATATGATGGCGATGATATGTCCATCTCTACGATCGTACGTCTAGTCGTCAATTTGGGCCTTAGACGGACTGGACGCCAGACTAGGTCAAGGTATCCTCATGCGATCCATTGTGCACGGGGAGATACCGCCAGCAATGGTGTCCGTAGCTCCCACTGCAGATATACGCAGAGCCTGATGCGGATCGTTTTTACTAGTTCCAAAGTCCGAAGAGAAGATCCGTTCAGGACGAGGGCCTTTATCGTCCACTCGCTCCGTCTTTTGGGTACTCCGATGACGTCGAGAACTCGCACGATTGAAGGGCATGCTCAAGGTAAACCCAGAACGATGCTAGATCGGACGCTCTTCATTCATCGTGCCTAGATCTTTGACAACCACCATCCACAAGGATGTCCTCGCCAACAGGCTGGCTTTGCCTGTAGGTGATGTGCACGTCGACAAGATGTACGAGCGGCGTGATAGGAACTAGTTCTAGGTCGATATCAAGCCGGATTCCAAGGTCGTTGATGAAGTCGCTATTCATTTGTTTTTCGCCGTGCTGTCGGAAGGCTGATGCGCTCTTTCGTTGATCGTATTAGATCTTGGCGTGGTGGCAAAACGAGGCTGTTCCCGGTGGAACCATTCGCAAGGACACGCGGATCAATACCAACGAGCTCGCTACCATTGTGGCGAGCGGCGGTACCGCCATCGAAGAGTTTTGGGATATCTGGAATAAGACAGAGTGAATGATCGCTGATCCTGGCGGTCGTCGCTCATCTCGGATTCTCGGGCAAAAAAGACACCATGAAGAGATGGTGTTGGACATTGGCAAGCTCAAGCGCATCGTCTTCCTGCCTTGTTTGCATGCTCACTGAGGCGATGATATGGGCAGGCACCCAAACCTAAACGAGCCTTAGTTTACGATGTAGTTGGGAGGAATGTCACGTGGTTCTGGGAGTTGGATTTGGCTGAGCGAGCGAGCAGAGACCTAACACGAGTTGGCAATCGATCAGCCCCGACTCTTTGATGGATGTCAACTCAAACTATGGCTCCGTTCCAACTGCGTATCCGTATGAACGAGACCGTTCATCTTATGAGAGAGACAGACTGTATGTACCCATGTTCATTCCTCCCCGGACCCAAAGGCTTCCCACACACCTATCCACCTATCTGACAGTCCCTTCTCTTTTTCTTTTTCTCTTTCTCTTTCTCTTCCCTTCTAATACTCATGTTAAACTATCACAGAGAATACGAACTCACAGTCAGGCAGGAGCCAAAGCAGGCCCGCATGTGCGGGGTCGGTGGTAGGCCTCTCTCTTGCACCGCAGGTCCATCCCTCTCACCCACGCTGCCAGCTGACCGTCGTCCCATTGACCCTCCACCTATCATTCAGCTCCGTGTCATCGACCCACACACCCGGCAACCGCCCTCCCCTGCAAATCCAGACGCTGAAGACGCCGATCCAAACTATGCCCATAGCTTCCTCCAGAATCCCTATTATTTCATGTTTGCCAGTCTCGCCAAACCGGACGACGACACCGAATTACATTGGCTCAAGGTCCGTCTCTCCGCATCCCTGTCACCCGCTATTTTTCATCCCATCCCTCCATGATACAGGATGGCAAAACACGATGCACTACCGGCTCAGTCGTTTCCTCCCTATACCATCTCAAAGATACCGAGAATCGCAACGAAGACGCTGGTTTTTTTGTATTTCCAGATCTCAGCGTGCGCACCGAAGGTAGCTATCGTCTCAAACTCAGTCTCTTTGAAGTCGTCGGGTACGTCTCCCCTCCTTTGCACACTCCCATTCCTCATCTACCCCCACAGCAACACCGTTCGTCACTGCAAATCCATTTATTCGGCTGCATTTTACGTCTACACTGCAAAAAAGTTTCCGGGCATGGAAGGTTAGTTACCTCTAGCGCGATGACTTTGGCTTATCTGAGCTATCCTGCCTTTGTCCTCGTTCTTTCATTTATGTCGGCTTTCGGATCATTACTCTATTTCGCCTCCGACGGGACCTTCTTCCCACACGACCCCCTCCCCCCAACCACATTTTTCTCCAAAAAACACAGAATCAACCCCCCTCTCTTGCTCCCTCGCTGACCAAGGCATCAAAATTCGTATCCGGAAAGACATTCGCGTGCGCAAACGCCCAATTGCAGCACTTGCCCCACCATCCGATGGCGGTCCACCCAACACTGGCGAGACCCGCAAACTGGAACAAGACCAGGTCGAGGACGAAGCACACGCGCAACACCCACACCCACCCCTCTCCTCCCAACCCGCCTCTAATAGCGCTATTTCCGGTTCTGGTGCGGCTGTCGTTAAACGCGCACGGCATGGGACGTTGACAGGTCCGCTCCACCTCGTGTCAGGGCCTGCTTCAGCGGGGAGCAGTGATGGTATGTCAGCGCATATACCGGTGTCGGGGAATAACAATCCGGGGTCGTCGTCAATTGCGTTGGCGGGATTACCTGCGTGGCCGACATCCTCGACGTTGGATCCGATGTTGGGTGTAGCAAGTGCCACGCCGGGTGGCATCGAGCTCTCGGCGACCAGTACGCTTCCACATGCCCACGCCCATACACACCCACATGCGCACCAGACGATGGGTGGTGTCGGTATCGGTGTGAGCGGCCAGCTTTTGTCTGCCGGTGGTGAACCATCGAGTTCAGGCTCGGGATCCGCTGCGGGCGCGGGAGCGGCAACACGAAGGACGGGTCCACAGGCGCTGTCGCCATCCTCGGCGTCGTCTTCTTATCCGTCATCTTCGTCGAGCGTGGGTGGGATGTATGACCGACTCAGCTATGACTACGAGCCAGCGAGTCTTCGAAGTACCTCGTCGTCGTATGATCCACAACGTCCTCTCGGGGGTGGCAATGGTACAGGGTATGAAAGCGCCAGTAGTGGAAATGGCAGTGGGAGAGGGGGTTATGATAACGGCGGTGCAAGGAGTGGGTACGAGGGTGGGGCGGGAGGTGGGAGGACGGGGTTTGAACATGCTCATCAGCACCACCCGCGTGGATCGTATGATCCCCGAGGAGGATACGAGTCGTCCCAGGCACCTTCTCGAGCGCCGTACAATGCTCATCCGCATACCCAGACCCAGACCCATACCGAGGTACATGGGCACCCACCCCGTGCATCGTTTAACGCGCCGTACGAGGGTGCACAAGCGTACCAGGATGAACAACAACACCATCATCACGGTGGGTATGCCCATCCACAGCAGACCTCGGCCAGTTATGCGCATGCGTCGTCGACAGGCTCGCACCCTCACCCTCACCCCTCGACATCTCATCCACAGCAAGGACAGTACCCCTCTCCAACTCGTTCTCAATACCCTGGATCGACATACCCCGGATCGTACGCACGATATGATGTCGGTGCGAACACAAACCCCAACGTGAATCCCAATGCCAACGCCAACGCCAATGGACCCGGATCAGGTGGGAGTGGTGGATATTACGATACCCCTTCGTCGTCTTCCTCGCCACATCCACATCCACACTCACATGCGTACTATCCGAGTGGAACGTCGGGTCAAGCCCAAGCTCAGCCTTCACAAGTAGCACCACCACCACCCCCACCATTGACACACGCCGCGTCGTATGCGTCCTCGGGCAGTGGAGGGTCGCCGTATGAGTATGGTGGACAGGGACATGGATCGTCTTCGTCGGGAGACTATTACACACAGGGTCATCTTGGGCGGGCGATTTCGCCAGGACCGAACGTATCGACGTCTGCGGCGCGCTACCCTGGGTCGGGCTGTCCTCCGTACGCGAGCGGAGCACCATCGGCGTCGCCGTCGGGATGGGGGCCCAACGGCGGAGGACATGCACACGGACACGGACAACAAGAAATGATTCATCTCGCGCCACTGAGACACGCCGGCGGTGTTGGGGGTGGGAGCACTGGTTCGTCGTCGTCATCGCCTTCCTCGCCTGCCTTGCCTTCCGTCTCTGTCAGCGGGGGATACCCCGTGATACAACTCTCGCGGGCACCATTTGAACAGGATCCTGGACGCGGCGTCGGGGTGCCGGGAAAGAAGAGCGTGTTGAGTATTGGAAGTATTATTTCGGATGGGGTGTAAGGGGGCGACAGAAAAGTGGTGGGATGTATTTATCCATCTTGTGCGTGCGTCGTGTGTATGTTATCCTCCTTGTCTGATCTCTTTTTGCTGTTGGTCGTCTCATCGCTAGGTTGCTTCTGCTTTTCTTCTTTCCCGCGTTTGCTTTTTCTCCCTTGTGCTTTTTGCTCTGCGGCTTATGGCCCGAGGTGTTAGCCTCAAGGATATTATCTGCGACTGCCCATCGAATCGTGTATCGGTTGTATATAAGGTTGTATAGGATCCTTTCTCGATTTATAGAGTTTGATGCCCCTGTGCGAGCTCAAATATCCACACCAAAGAACTGGTAGCAATGTCGAATTTATAGGAGTAACCTTGTCAGGGTTAGACAAAGGCAGCCTAGCGGAAAGGAAGTCGCAGCGAGAGGGTCGGACGAAGGAGCCACGAACCGACGACTGGTGGCGTGAGCCTCGCAGCCGACGCAAGCGGCCAGGACGACGATAGTGAGGACGCTGGGGTCCGTCTCACGTACGTCGTGCCTCAGGAATCCAGGACAGCGAGTCAGCTGGTCGACGACGAGATTACTGACATCGCGAACCCAGACGCGACATGCGCAGGGCCCACGAGGACAGAGGGCGCGCTGCGAGACCAACTGCACGTGCTGCAAGAGCAGCGAGCGACGAGAGTCGTGAGACCGATGTGACGGTCGGGACGGAAGTCGAAGAGGGTGGGAAGAAACACATGCCAGTCAGGCAAGCCCGCGGAGCCCCGACCGCACGAGGGAACGATGTGGTGAGGTGGGGGTTCAGTCGAGAGCATCGCGAGGTGGTGCAGAGACCGCGGTGGGCGGGGTTGAACGGCAATGAGGTGCGTCGACCAGGGAAGCCCTGCGAGCCACCCGATAAGGGAAATGACGCGCGTAGACGGAACGGCGAGTTGGAAGACGAGCCGAGGGATGCGACGAGCCAATGAAGCAGGTCAAGGGACCCCACAGGCATACAAGTTGTGCCAAGGGGCGAAGCGAACACACCCAAGCGTGTCGCACCAGACCATGTACCCACACGTCCAACAAAACGAATGCTCTGCGCACGACCGCGGAGGCGCAGAGACTGAGGGGGAGCAAGAAGAAACGCGCCGAGATGCGCAGATCGAGGGGAGGAAAGAGGATCGAAGGAGTGCAATCGATCGACGATGGACATCGAACGTGACGATCAGCGCGCCTTGAACGACGACGACGTACCTGCAGCATTCCCAGAACCTCCCCACCAAACCCCAACCCATACGAGCAACACTGTGGCGAAACGGGTGAGCGCGACGACACAAAACCGTCGAGCGTACGAATCAGGCGTGCAGACACACGCAATGAGCTAGACGATTCGGGAGGTGAAACGGACGTACCAGGAGAACCCAAAAGCAAGCAGGAATGCAAAGGAGGCGAGAAAAGCGACAGCGATGACAAGACGATCGCGTCGAGTCAAGACATCAGGCCAGGAGACCATCTGGACGCATCAAGGACCGAGAGGAGAGCCGGAGTGATGGCTACGACGGAAGAAGGTGCGGTAGGGATGGCGCAACGAGCAGCACCGGCTGAAAATCTCGATAAAGCTGCCAGCTGGAGAAGATGCAAGTTGGCACCAACGATTTACGCGCAGATTCAGAGACGATGTACCTGAGCCACCCATACCATCCGGAAGCGTCCCAGGCGACCTACCGAGGCCGTCAACCCACCCCGTAGTCGAGGGCGACTCGGACCGCGAGTTAGAAGCGTAGATCAGAACGCAACCTAGAAAATATGAAGTCAGCCAAACCCACACGAGAAGATGGATAAACCAAGTCGGATGATCACGTCGGCAGAGTATCGAGCATATTGGAGGTGTCGTCTATGGAGTATGGAGGTTGACGTTGGGGAGCATCCCAACACTGCGTTGGACGAGCACGACTAGAGACCAAGGAATTGGCTGTATATCGCGTGACTTAACCACTGACAGCCACGACTTACCATATCGGGATGAGCGCAACGCCTCAGGCCCTCGGGACTTGATCACCGTATGATCACTACTTGATAGGTACTTACTCATTTATTGACTGCCCCCGTGCTATTTGAGGGGGAGTGTCGGAATTCAAATGGTATACCAATTAACTACGCACTTTTGCTTATACAAGCCTGGTAACATTCAAATCAGACAGGCACTTGCTGTACTGAGTATTTCTACAGAAGACCGATTCAGATGCGTGGTGAAGATGGCCATATGTGTCCTACTCTGTTTACAACCTGCTTGTTGTCCTCCCTTCGCTGATCCCCGCGGTAGTAGATGGTTTCAAGGGAAATAGACCCATGTGAATATATCAGGTAAGAACTGTATAGTTTATGTCACCGACCTTGATCAAGCAACAATGTTTTTGTTGGCAAAGTCAGTACAACGAGAGAGGATTTGTCACCTCAGTCTGAGTTAGATGCAGTGTGCTCGGCGCTACTTTCAGGTATATCGAAAAGGTCTGGAACCCCTAGTGCGCGGTGGATATCTGCTTATACCCGAACTTTGCATGAGAACGCACTCGATGATCGCAACATTGATGTCACCTTCCTGTTTGGATGGAACCCATCTGCATGCGCAACCAGCAAATTGATATGTAATTCCAAGACAACTCGCGAAGAGAATGTCTCTCTGGTTTGGTATCCGCTGACTCGGGACTCCACTCGCGCTGCTAGAGGATTAGCAAGCCGTGCGCCTTATCGTAGGGTGAACGAACACGGAGTTCTGATATGTGTTATATGTACTTTACATTACCCGTTGCAACAAGATCGTGCATATCCCTCGCGAGCGCCGAGCACGAATGTATATCTGGTGAATTATATCATGATAAAAGAGTGGTAGTACATATCTCTTTCCGCCGCCATGAGCCAACACAGACAGGATGATCACGTCCCAAATCGGAGTCGCACCTACCATGCTGGTTCAAAGCCCAAATTGCGGGGTGATTACGTGCACCTCGACAACCCGATGTTGAAACGGAGATTTGGATCACTTGCCTACCAATCCAGTCTCGTGGTCAGACATGATCGATATCGATAATCTGCATCTCCTACAGGTCTCATCGACGTAAACTCCACCCCTGCTTATTTCCGATCTCTCCTCAACGTTCGCCGCATGTCCATTTGGTCGTTAGCAATGGGAGGGGGCAGTGCATCATGCACTCCCACCTGAATCTGTGGAGTAGCAGTTTGATCTTGGCAAGGCTTCTATGGACACCCGGGCTCCTGATTGGCCACAATCAGTCACAAAACCCTCGTAAGTTAAATTACGCTTCGGGGTCCCACCCGCTCTATTCCCCACTAGCCTATCTAAAAGTTGGGACTGCACTTAGCGAGGCAAGCCCCCACCTTTTTTGTCACATTGGGTTAGTTCAGGAACTGTGCTGGTTTTGGGTATAGTCGACATGTTTTTTTTTTCCTTTCTTGCTCGCCGTCATCCAATCACAGCTCTCAACGGCCCGCGGTAGAGTCGTCGAGCGATAACGTTACACACTGTCCTTGCAGATAGTAACTTCGCCTCCAGAATCGTCCTTGACAATCTGTTCGATGACTCGATCATGATGCATCCGCCACGATCCCAAGACCTCTCAGGGGTTATTTTGTACGTGTACGCACACGGCACAGTGATATTTCTAGGGTCGAATTGGAATATGTGCGATTCGAAATTCTCGTTCGCCCGTTAATGAATGGGGACGATTGGACATGTTACGCCAGGAGAAGGTCAGGCCAACGCTGCCGGCCATGTGTCACATCACTGACGGGTCTACTCCTTCTCCTCACCATGTCAGTCATACCACACGTGCAGACGGGAATGAGACGTGTATTCGAACGCACAATGGGCCAGACTTTTTAGTTTGGACGTTACACGGGGTGAGCGAGTTCAGGTGGACACTTTTTCTTCTCCGTCGTCCCTCTTTGTTCGGGGGTTAATTGTAGTTTCAGGGTGAAAACGAGACAGGTGAGGATATGATGATCGGCTACTGAAACTTATTTCCGGGCTAGACCCCGAAGAAGTTTTCTTTTCTCTTCGCGTCCATACGTAGATCTGTGCAACAACTCATCGGATGTGCCATGTTTGGCAGATCGTTGGTCGCGGAGAAGATGGGTCGTGAGTGCGCCGTTATCACTCGAACCGGCAATGAAGGCACTCAGTGGTAATACTCACTCCACAGTGTGTCAACGCCTCTCTAGAGGCGCTTCCATCCAATCTACAACGCAAGCGGCACATGATACCCAAGTTAAAGTATCTCACAAAATCTGGATCGAACGATGTTCTCCACGGTGGAACATGGTGAGACTGAGGGAGCTTTATATGTGTTCACCTGATTGAAAGCTGGTCAATGCACTAGGATTTGGCCGATTCGGATTTCATTTGTTAGAACCTCGCAGGGTCCCGTCTCCAGGAACGATACATAATAGTAAGTTGACGCCTTGGGATCAGGATGTATTTTTCTAGAACGATCATATCGCTCCAATCATATCGCAATCCCCTCATTGGCCCACATTTCGGACGCGGCGTTGAAAGCCCCTGTTGACCCGATGTCTTGGCTTTGACCCTTGGAATGGATGACGCAACCTGCTCGTGTCCGGCGAGCGATACACGTGCGACAACGAAAGGCGTACATACTCAGCTGCCTCGTTTACACCCTGAGTCAAGGCTATGTTCCACACTGCAAGAAGTTGTGGGGCAGCAACCTGAACTTCCCGTCAACCACCTGTTTCACCACGCGGCATCCCAAGCATAGCGCCAGCGTGGCAACGGCATGACGGCGTTCCACTCCTCTGGGCTCCCAACGGCGTCGGGTTGCCTGCAGGCATTCGCCCTCTCCTCGGTCATTTGTCATTCCTATCAAGCCACCGTCTGAGCTATTGACCACGCCACTGTTAAGGCTCATTTTCGGGCGGTATTCAACCTCCCGACTACTCCCTCACGTGATTATAGTCAGAGTCTCGCAGAGTCTCCCCAGTTTTGATCGTGATCATGCCGTCACTGCTCAGAGACAGAGATATGTAATAATGGTTCGACAGCGAGCCATCTGGACGGGGGAGATCGACACGTCACGCTGGGTGGAAATGTGCGGACATAGCCGTTGATTGTGGACCGGAAAAGGGTAGTGTTAGGGACACGAGGCTCGCCACTGGCTGACATACTTGGGAGACAATCGCCAGCAAAGGCTACAGTAGAGCTTCTGGGGGGGTTTTCTTTTGGAATGGACGCCAACCCATGGGTCGTTTCGAAGCTTCGCACCTATATTTGAACACACGTCAAAACCATATGTATCACGGGTAAGCTGTGCCGCTGGCTGTACATGTTTCGCGTGTGTATGTAGGATCTCCTTAGTCACAAGTTGTCATGGCGTTCAGGTTTGCTAGCTGGCTCGCCCACAGACAAAGTAAGTGTCGAAGCACCAGGACATGATGCATGAACACGGTCACGTAAGTAATTGTACGATTACGGGCGGACCCTCACGGCAAGTCCCAGCGCTTCCTGATTCAGCTGAACTCGCGCGGTCATATCGCGTCGAAGGCTGGGGCTGAGGAAGCCTCGAGGCAGTCATTGAGAGGACCCGTGATCACGATTCTGCGACTGAGAACTGATGGCGACTTCCTAAATGATCGATTCCCGGTTGGCACACACAGGAACGGATCAGGGTTAAGGGTGTCTCGTTGAGTAGTTGGTGCGAATGGAACTCTCCAGATCGGCTAATTTGCAGGGCAATGTGGTTACAGGTGAAAGGAAGTATGATTCGGAATCAAGCAAGCGACTGTGGGTGAGAAGATATGCAGGGGCGATGACAGGGGTTGTGAACAAGGATAGGGATGCATATGTAACATGGGGTTAAACGTTCTCTTAATCTCTCGAATGACAGAGAAGCGGGGGATGGTTACTACCACAAACGTACAAGAGACAGGGTGAGTGAGATGGAGGGTAGAAAGGTGCTTTGTTGGCGGTCAGAGGATAGTCGGAGGAGGCAGCAGCAGAGAGCTGGCCAAGAGGAGAGGCAAGGGCACGTGTTGGCGTGCGAGTGCGAAACGAGGCAGAGGAAGGAGATTTGTACCTGTTGCCGTGAAGAACCGGATGCGGAACATCGGCACGCGATTGGCGCTGTGGACTTCGGACCTGGCCAACAACGTTCTGGGCATAAATGGCAAAAAATGGATGTCTACCAGGTTCTGGCGAGACCGGGACGAGCGTACGACATGGACGGCCGTCCTGGACCATCCATACGAATGGATTTGTTTTATTATAGCAAATTCTGTGCACGTATTGCCAAAATCCCAAACGGAGCTGCTAGGAATAGCGGGGTTTCATTCTGTCAAATTTTTGCAACGTGCGCTCTGAATAAGAATCAGCTTTTGGATCTCATTTTCGTTGCCGGTATCTCTTATACCTCGTCCTGCGTATCACAGCATCCCTCAAGCCCTCGATCACTTCAACCTCCTGAACGAACCCAATATTTCTCGCTCTCTTCTCTCTGTTCATGCCCTCCATTGTCAACTTAAAGTTCAAGGTAATACTGTATATCATTCCCTCACACCATCGACTTGACTAACCCTCACCCAGGGTAACAAATCCTTCGTCGCATTCTCCAATCTAGGCGACTCCGAGTCGCTCACAAAGACATGGAAAGTGCGTTCTTTGATCCCATCCGCTCGATCAACCCCTTTTCATCTCGTCTAGGTCTGCACGAAAGTTGCCAGCTACCTCGAGCAGGGCCAGCGTCTCGAGAACCTGAGTTGGCGCCTCTGGCATCTGCAGAACCTCATTGTCGACTCTGACAATGCCAAGTCGAAGCGTGAGTTCAAAAAGCTTTCCAAGACCATGGGCGACAAACTCGACAAAGAAAAGGGCAGGTCCGTCCCATCTCCCCACTGTCTTTTTAGCCGCCCTATGCCCTGACCCTCATTTGTTCCCTTCCATAGGAGCATCGAGGAGCTTGAGGCTCCCGACTTTAAGCGCAATGCGTCCACTGATCTCATTCGCCAGCGCGCTGTTGAAAGAGAGCGCAGCCGTGAGGCCAGCCAGAATGCGAAGCCCGGGACCATTAAACGCATGCAATTCACCTTCTCAGTGGATCAACCCACCCCTGCCACTCCGAACACCGCCGTCCCAAAGCCCGACCTCAGACCTTCTGCGGAGTTCAAGGAAACTTCTACTCGACGTGGCCGTCAGACCACTCGTGCCCCTGTCGCTGGCGACGAATCATCTACTCATACTGACACGGACGTTTCCGCTTGCTCCCGGAAGCGCAAGTGTCCAACTGATGACCAGCCTTTTCTTCGGTTCCCTTCCCTGTTCTCCAACGATTTTGGTCCATCCGCCCTCCTCTCTGTGCAGCCTTCTCTTTCCAGTGCTATGAATTATGGAGAAGACGTCACCAACACTTCCTCTCGTGGTTTCAGCATCCTCCGTCCTACCATCGAACTTCCACTAGATGAGATCCTCAGCAAC
>JBBPQU010000690.1:0-15925 GCA_038092655.1 Boletus sensibilis | reverse complement strand
CGGCCAGAGCATGCGGTGTTCGGATTGTTGGAACAACTGTGAACTGTCGTATTCTCTTGCGCAGGATGGACTTGATTGTTCGACTGTTCATCGGTCTGATCATCATTGCTTGGGACCTCTTCAGGTACCAGGGGAAGTTCCCCCACGGCGAGGTCTTCCTGAGCGGCCTCCCAGTGATGCTGAAGATGCTGAACTTGCCGGTGATCCAGAGCTGCCTGGGGCTGCGTAGGAAGCGGGCACTCGAACGTAAACGTAAACGGGGCAGGTTCCTCGTGGTGACCAGTATCCTCTGACGGCAGGATAGCGGTGGTACCAGTAGCATTTCCAGGCAGCATGTCGTGGAAAGGGTATCGCGTCTCCCGGAAGGTAGTGTTGTTCATAGGAAGGGCTGGATTCTCCATAGGTGGGATGAAGGCCGCCGGGGGGTGGACGGTGCTGTGGTCTTGGAAATTCGGCACGTAGTAGACACCACCTGCGCTATACACACACGGGGAGAACGAGGAGGATTGAGGAAGGGTGGCATTGGGGGACGAGGCTAAAGGGGGGTGTGACGATCCCGGCAATGGGTACATGCTAGGATAAACTCTCTTCTGCGCCATGTCAAATGGAGCGCTGGGAAGAGTGCCTTGGGACGCGTCCAGACGCATCGGTATCGAAGCCTCTGGCAGACGTGCAGACGACATGATTAGAATGTGGGGTGATACGAGGAAGGGGGTGGAGAAAATCTCTCGAGGTGAGGGATCACAAGCTGAAGCAGTGGTTCTGAGGAGAGAGATATCAACGAGGCGAATTTATAACCAGTGGGATCTGAAATGAACATGGTTACACAATGGTTGTTGTCCGTACGGTCAACGAGCGGCACACATACGCCAAAGCGCCCCCAGGGATGGTTTATGGATGTCATTTCGGAAGTTGAGGAAGATTAACATCCATCACAGCACGTCTTTGGAAACCAAGCACGCGTCGTGTGACTAGAACCGAAACACCGATCGAACAGAGGATGGGTGAAACTGGAAATTCACTCCAGTCCAAGAATATACTCATGTCTGTGGACCTACAATGGGTGATGCTCCGGAACAAAGCAACGTTGTCGCTTTGGCCCACATTGACAGGTCATTTTCATCGACAGATTCCGAGTCGTATGCCCGTCTTACTACGTTCTTTCGGGAATTCAAAATCAATGGAATATATCGAGACGCGGTTCATATTGGAGAACTGTTCATTTACATCTGTGGACTGCTTGAAAGCAGCTTCGCAAATGTATCATGACATATGAAACGATCGGCGGAAGCAGTTCACCCACCTCGCGCTGACCGCCGAATGAGCGAACAGCCCGTTGTTATGGGCTGCCGAATGGTCCTAACCTAGAGACAGGTTGACTTCCGGCGGGAAGAGGGGTCGAGGGATGATTAGGGGAAAGCAGTGCACGTTCGATCTAACGCCAAGCAAACACCAGCTTTCTGGACCTTCCGTGAAGGTCAAACTGCCTCGCAACTGGGAATCTACAAAGGACGACGCGACCGACAGCTCCAACGCGTGAACGTCAAAGCTGATCATAATTCGAGTTTATATGGTCGAACGCCACTTTGACTGACCTGCTGACTTGGTTTTCCTCGATGGTATGCCTTCGCCCAGCATCTACAACACACAATCCAATCTATAAGAGTCGCTCTGTTTTCCGTGCAGGCTCCCCCACGCAAACTCGGACGTCTTCTTTCTGCGTTTGAGAACAGGTGTATTTCCCGGACCCGAGATGAATCTCCTCGACTCCAGATTAACCTGTGGCAGGCACCACCTTCGGTTGTCACCAAGGTCTCCACCACCAGCTTGAATCGCCAGGTCAGCGGATTGCATTGCATCATAGAACAACTCACACCATGGCACCCCATGTATAGCACCTCACAGGCTTCCAAAGTTTAGCAGGATGGTGTAGAAAGCGTACGAGATACGGCAGCAACAAGTGCGGCCACCCCAAACACTCGCGACAGAGTCACAGACGGTTTCACCGATCAGTGTGTCGGGGGCAGGCCGAACTACCTTGAACAGACGATGGCCTCCCAACCGATCGGTCTCCCGACGGTATTACGTCAATAACACGAGCTAGACCTTCGTCGACGCCTGGTTTTAGCTGTCATACATTGATCTCAGAGGTAATCTGAACTAGGCAACACACCTGACCACCACTTCACATGTGCAAGAAATAGCGACAACGGTAAATTTTCCAAATGTGCTGTCCTGCACGTTACCTGGAGGGCAACCCAGGAGCCGACATACAGGTGAACTTTCCACTGGCAGACACTGAAACGACTGGATGACGACTGACCGAAATAGTATTTCGCGCTGTAAGAAGCACGTTGACAAACATCGTCGTATTTCGGGGAATCAGCCGGGTGCGTTGAAGGCTATGGCGGAGGGAGGGGAAAAGAAGAGAGAAAAGAAGACAGCGACATCCACAAGACAGCGGACCACTTATAACCTTGTTCTGGTGTCTTACCCACAAGCCATGTGCGTGGAAATTCGGCGTGGTGGGGCCTTCCAATCCGCCACGGGAATCGGCCCGCCTTCGACAACGACAATACGCTCCGCTCGTAGTCTGGGTACGAAGTTGGTCTCCACTGTCGGACGACAATTACATTGCAGGTGCACCGACCCAACCATGACCGGGACCGTGGAAAGTCAAAGTAGCGGTGCTGATTAGATACGACACGGTGCTGTACGAGTCATCTTGAACATTGTTTTGGCAAGATCTGCAGGTGGTCTATTTTCGGTTGTTCACAATCACGTGCCAGCGCTTGTTCAGTGCCATATCATCGCCACATGGAAATCGGCTGCGTCCCCCTGAAATTTAGATCCTCAGGCTCAAGCTTGGGTTGTTGAGTGCGAGCCCATTGACACGCTCATCAGCAAAGGTTGGCGCAGCGATATCACCCCTCAAAATCGATGGTACCCACCTACCCAGTACCAACACCGGCGCGCACATCTGCCTCGCCTCCATGTTTCATAAACACGATACAGCCCCTGTGCGCATTCCCATTCGAGGGTGTCTCGTTCTCATGGCTTCCGAATCCCTTTTGGGACTCCTCCAGGCGTCATCACCGTCTCAGGTAGCTTCGGCCCCACCATCTTGCTCGAGGCTCTGCCACCCTCCCGCTGTTTCCCTCCCGCCCTAAGGTGCGTCCGCATCCACTCTAATGTGTCTGGTTCACGCAGGCTGTCTGCCCCAAGAGTTGCACGGCTACCATACAACAAATCTCTCGTGTTCTATGGTGGGCAGGCTGTACTGCGTCTCGCTTTCGCGCCTCCATACATCCATCCCCTGTACTAGCACCGCCGCTCGCGAGACCAGCTGCCTTGATTCCGCGAGCTTGAACTGCGATATGTCCATCGCCCGGGCCCCGTCTGTAGCGTATGTTCCCGTCGCCAAGCGCAAGAAAATGCATGATCGATAGGCAGCACGGCGACCTGGACGAAACCAATCATGACACGCCGACAACAGTGGACATTCTGTGTGCAAGAATGTGCACGTGCGTTCTTTGTTTTCGTCAGTCGTTCTGATCCTGATACCCCCGCCGTGTAGCGATGGTGACTTTGTGTGGATTGTTTATGCCAGGCGTGCTGCGGGCTCGTGGTCGAGGACACTGGCATGCCCATCGCAACGCGACAAGTGGCATACCTGACGTTCTGTCGTCTCACCCACCATCCAATGTATGAATCCCATGCTCGATGCTTGCCATTCAGGTTACCAAGCTTCTGACTTACGCACTTGCATTACGCTCAGTACTAATCATGAGGCCATACCTAGCCGAACTTCTTGATCTTCCACAGCAAGAACGCACAGACGCAGGACGAGCTCGATTCGAAGTCGGCAGGAAGCAGAACTGTCTTGCATCGAGTCTGCGCTTACGCATTGGTACACAATTACGGCAGCCTCCGCCCAAGCAAGCTAATGGCATTCCGTTCCCTGCCCGTTCCTCGATTCAGTTGATGAATCTGGGCTAATGGTGGAGTACTGAGTGTCAAGCATTTATCGTGAGGCCGGGGAAGTGCACTGGTAGTTCGGTGGAACGATCAACCTCGGACATAATTGCCGTGGTGTAGCATGAATGTATTCATTGGGTATAAGGGCTTATTGCGTTGTTGATTCCCATCTGATGCCACGGACACCCTCATCCTCGCACTAGCGTCTTATTCGGCTCTGCCAGATCAATTTAAAGTCATCTGCCGCCCAAAACTATCAATGAAGGACAAGCGGCTGGTGACATCGGCGGAAGTCATAGACGGAGCAATCGTGAGAGGCGAAACGCGAGCCTGACGTTTCCCCAGAGCAACTCCTGGAAAACATAGGTGTACTATTCATGCGCTAGTGGTAGCCATCCTTTCCGTATATTACCATGCCTGAACTTCTCTGTCGCGTTTTTTTCCGGTCGTCACTACCTTGAGCGTCGCTGGAATCTATTTCACAACTGATCATGCTTATCCTTTGTACCATACACTTCCTACCCCGCCTGCACCGTCCTCCCTTTTGTGACCATTGTACGAAATGTAGCATATCTCACTTATCCCCCGTTTGACACGGATTCATCATAACGCTCTGTTTCAAGGCTCAATTTTAAGCGCTACATGCCTGCTACGCGCGGGAGATAAGAAGTGAACTAATGGAACATCAACTACGTTTCCTTCTGAGACGGGTGCACCAGACGTGACCTGCATTCACGCGCAAGTCCGAGCGTGCTAGCACAAGGCAGCGGGAGTGCGCAACACCCCTTGGATATTTACTGTGTCTCCGGTACGGTGAAGACGCGTGGACGGTCGTGTCCGTCTCGTCATTGTCTTGCGGTACCTCGGAGGGTGGAACGGAGGAGGTATCCTTTCGTCGGTGTCGGCCTTGTTGCTCCATGCGACCAATGCGGTGCGAAAGGGTAAATATTCCGGAGTAGATCCCTGCTGGAGCTTTGAAATGTTTTCTACGTGACCCGCGGAGGGTAACCGTTTCGTCGTCGATGCAGGACCGATTTTGGCAACTTAGTCGTCGTACGGGAGCGTGCGTGGTAACAGTGTAGCACAGATGCCAAACACGACTGATGTCGGTGAGTCTCCCGATCTTGCCCCTGCTGGCACTTTCCCATTTTCCAGTGCACGCATGTTGACCGTGGAGTGGGTTGAGCCATCAAACGTTTTCCAGGATCGGGCGCTGCTTCAACCAGGTGAGTTCGGGCGGTGCGTGTGCAGATGTCTCAGAGAAGATGCTTGTACTTGCATACGGATTGTAGATAGCGGATTCGCCAAATGGTGGTGTGGAGGTGCGAACAGATAGTGGAGTACCGAGAATCGACTCAAGGTACAGGGTGCTTGGGGTATATCAACCACGATCTAAGCGGTGTCGCAGAACCAGGGATAAGGTTCGAATCAGGCTAAACGTCGCCAACATTGTGCAGTGGTTCCGTAGTCGGCCAAGCCCAGATGGTATGCGAATCGCGATGTTCCATACTGTGGATCGAAGTCCCCGACTTTGCAAACTTGGTATCGTTACCATGACCATAAGATAGAAGAAAGAACGGGCTGCTCCGGGAGGGTAGTCGAGTCAGCATTGTTCGTCCTCGGTCCAGCGGTAATGAGGACAAGAGCGCGAGCTCAGGTGAACGACGGGATGAAGGGCATTGCCGCCAAGACGACACGTATGTATTTTGAGTTTGCACCCGCCGATGACGCTGCTCACAATGACCTAGAGTGGCTACCCGTACGCGACATGGGTGGATCTGCTCCCCCACGCTCCACCCAAGCCGTCGACATCCTCTCCGTCTAAGGAGGCGCAGGATGCATCTGCTCAGCAACGCGACTTTCATCCTTCCCAATCACCACTATGGTCGGGGATATTCTGTTCAAATGTTGCATCCGATGGAATAGCACCGCCATATATTTGGCTCGAGTGTCGTGGCAGGCTCCACGTTGAACCAGGAAAGGGCGGAAAGCAATTATCCTCTCTGGGCGCGCGATGGAAGCCTGTCGTGCAGTAGATTAGCGTTGGAAAGTCAGCAAGCGTTGGTAGCCAAGGAGAAGATACCCACGTTTTTTAATATCCAGCATGTACGCAACGTGTAACTTATTATCTTATGATAAGGCTTTGTTGTTGTTCCCCCGTAGTACCTGAGTCCTGGGTGCGAATCCGAGACCCTCAAATGGTTGGTGATCGTACGAACGTGAAAATACGCCAACGCGGATATACCTATCCCAGCTGTGATGGAGGCCGCGTCAGTAAATACCGGTTAGTAGAACTGTTGTAGGACTTACTTGGTGTTCAAGTCGGGACGAAGGTTGGCATGTTTTGCTCGAGAACGCTGGATCCCCCATGGATGGTGTAGTGTTGATACTGGAAGATATCGTTGAACACCATTTTCGTGGTTCCTGAGTAGAATCATGGTCATGCATGGCAGATCACCCAGGGATGGAAGAGACTCACAAGATTTCAGTCGAGAACAATATACATTGCGTGAATCGAAGAGGTGGACAGCCTGGTCAATCTTGTCGTTCGTGACTGTTACTCCTCTTGCTCACAGGATGGTGGACTCATCCGTGAAGACATATCTTTTTGAGTAGTTGAATTTTGACGGCACCAAGGCAGCTGTGTCAGAGTGAGGAAGGCTGACTTTGCTGTGGCCGCTTCAAACCACACGCCGCATTCTCGCCTGTTCTTGCCCTGATACCACCATGTCTGCCACTTTTACCGCTGATGACCCTGGTCTTGAAACGACGAGCTCATCAGCATCCTTCCGTACTTCTACATCATTTCGTTATGCTATTGCCCATGTTTTTTTTCCTGTCGAGCTTCCCCGCGACAACGACTATACCCTAGAGAACGATCTTTCACTAGCTCGTGCAGTGGGCGCTGCTACCCACACTTATAGCGCACACGTCCACGGAACCTCTGAGCCTCAGTGGCATCGTATCACAAAGATGCTAGACAACTTGCAATCCTCCGTCCAGTCTGAGCACCTGGACAAAGGGAACGTCATCTCCCAGCTGCGCGGAATGCAAACAGGAGGTATGTTCACAGGTTCCCTATAGATTCGCGCTGACGAGCTATAGATTTCCTCACGTTTTTCATCCGATCTCTGAATGCTGCGGTTATCCTGACGAAGCGGGAGAACTGTACGCTGTTCGAGTCATTTGAGGTGTCCCCCAGCAGTGATGCTGTAGAGATAACGGTGGGGTCTCTGATATGCTCGTATCCAGGGTCAGCAGTCGGGATTCCGAACGAGGTGTTTGACGATGGGGACTTTCAATTCGAACTCGCCAACTTTCTCACTCATCCCAACGCTGTTGACTCGGATCTTCCTCCCCCTCCTCCCGCTCGTGCAAAATACATTACTGCACTGCTTACTGGTATCTTGCGGAGTGTTGGTGGCACTGCTAATGTTCCTCGCATCACCAAACGTGTTCGTGACCATGTTGGCCAGTGGCCACGTCAACATCGCGAAGTCAGGGGTGACTGGCGTCGCTCGTCTCTTTGGCTTCTCATCAGGGTCGCAATCCAGATGTCCGTTGATCGTTCTCCCCTTGGACGTGCTTCCTACAAACAATTCATGTTGTTCTTCATATGCACCCTTGCAAGCGATGCAAAGACTATCAATCTTTCCAGCGATCTGCTTCATTTGATGTCATGTAAAATTCTCCGACGTTTAAACAAGCTTGGGTCATCCACCGATCGGCTCTCCGAAATGGCGCTGAAGACATGTGCTTGTCTTGGGGAGATCGTTGAGGCCAGGTGGAAGCAGCTGAACGCCCGCCCATCTCTATTTCGGAATCCTTCCCAGGATGACCTCGTCAGAGACACGCAGCTCTCGCTGTTGCGCAGTGGTGAATACATTCGCAACGCTCTCGCAAATCGTGGCCACAAACCCCTCGGTGCTCTCTTCCATCCCAACCATCATCACCGTGGCACTATTGCTGATTTCTTGTCATCGAATGGGACCTTTTTCGAGGAGGCATATGATGCCGACCCTGAGGTTACTCTCTATGACGTTGAGCGATCGGTTGAGCAGGGCATTGACGATTGGATTGCCAGTGTCACGAATGTGGAGGAGGCATGTGGACAGCTCGAGATCCTGATGGACAAATACATGATGATAAAGGCTAGCACCGGCAGTCGATTGGACAGAAATCCAGAAGATGAATCCCTCATGTTCCTGACAGCGATTGAGCTTTTTGTCGTACTCGACAAGCTAGTTGTGAAGGAGATTCCCATGCTCGCCGACTATTCCCCTGAAATTCCGATTGCATTACTGGAAGGGTTGCTCCTGCGCAAGACAGCCAGCCTCCATCGTCTTTCTTGTGCATACCAGTATCTCTCTGCACGCCAGTCTCAGTCACGTCTGGGATGGTCGGTGCTTTCGAATACATTCACCGAAAACAGCTTCGCTGTCCGTTATTATGACCAATCACCGCATCTTCAGGATTTCAAAGCTCGCATTGAACAAGACGCGATGGTCGCTGGACGTGCTGGCCTGGACCGGGAAGCTGCCAGTCTCGCACACATCTGTGATGGATACCAAGAAAATCAGCAGCATGTATATGACCGACGGCTAGCTGAGGGAGCAGAGGCATCCCAATCACCATTGCCCGCCTCGCCATTATACGCTAAGGTTGTGGTATTTGAGCTGCAATGCCCGGCGTGCCTTCGTATCTGGCGTTCTGCTGCTTCCCGCATTCTGCATTATTTCTGCTATGGCATTCATAATCGTTACTCGTCCACGGCAGCGAAAGAAGACAATCTACTAGCGCGTGCTCCTGGATTGCAGCGTTACTTTGTCCACCGCGAAGGGCCACCCCTCTCCTTCCAGATGCACTTTGCCTATTTTTATCCAGAGGGTTCGCAATCTCGAAATAGCCCGACATTATGTTATGCGATCCAACTTGAATATCTCGATGGTTTCTCAATGTGGCAGTCGCGGAACTTCAGAATATTTACATACGACCTTTTCAACTCCTCTCTGCAACATTATGTGTATTCTACCTCTCACACTTCTAACGCCGTCTTGGCTGATCAAGCGGACTGTCCCGCGGATCTCTCCCTCGACGAATTCATTGCATTTGGACACTTGCGGAGCGGTGGCTCACTCCAGTGGCTCAACATCATGAGAGGGCTGCGCAGTAGATCTCTCAACTTTCGTCGACATGACGTTCATTTCCTCCTCGCCCAGGCTGCCTTCCAAGTCGGACCGCTCGATTTGAATACGGCAGAATGGATCTGGCATCAAGAACTTCAAGAGTCATCTTTTTGTGACGCCCTTCTGGACGAGCTCAACAGTGTGTTCGTGGAGGTCGGAGCTGGCATGATCGACGGGGTGATGATGAGTACCATTTCTTTGTTGCTCACTCGGGTGCTTGCATCGAGTCCCAGCGAAGGGGTCTCGGAGCGAGCAATTGCACTTCTTCGGAGCGTGCGCAGGAAGACGTTCAGCTGGGTGCAGGAGCTATCATACAACCTCGAAAAGGCACCTATGAACGAAGAACGCAGCAATCTCTTGCAGGACATGGCTGCCACTTGTCGAAGCACGTTCGACGTTGATCCCGCTACTCTCCGCAAGGTATTCCATTCTGCAGAGGATGTCGATGCTCTACTTTCTTGCGCCCTCTTTACACAAGCACTCCGTCCCAACTGTACGTCTAATTCCTGAATGTCACGCACCCTCAGGCTGACCTCAACTCTTCAGTCATCACAGAAGACTATTCAGGACTGCTCCTTGAACGAGACCGTCGACTCTCTCTCGCTCTCGAGGGGATCTTGAGGGATATGATCCTCGCCGATGCATCAGACTATGGTGTTGACCTTGCAGTTTGCAAGATTTTCCCTAGCCACAAGCCGAGTGCACACAGATGGCAGCAGTTGCAGCATCTAAACGCTCGTTGGCTTACATGCAGAACTAAAGCGACCGGGGATCAACCATCGCAAACAGTGCACCTTAACCTACTCGATGGGGAACTTCGACTGGATGGACAACCATTAGATACATTGCTGCGCGTGATTAGGAACTCTCTAGAGTGCCGAAAAATCTTTCATGATGTGCGCGTACATGCTGCAGTTTCTGATATTAACAATTGTCCTAATTGTCGTTTGCAGCAAGGCCTCTTTGTCATACCGTCCAATCTCCCAGGAATGGATTTCATGACCCACGCCACGACATCCAAACACAAGGTATATATGTACCGACGCCGCGTGACATAATCATGATGATTCAAATACACGCAGGTGCATTTTTCACTGCAAGGTGATCATCTGATGCTTCGAGCGGAATGCGATCAAACGGGCGATATCCTCGAACTGATCCCTTCGAGCAAACTGCGGCAAGACCTTCCGCCAGTGCTCATATATCATCATGTTCATTGGCTGAATCTGTCCTCAAAGATCGTCGAGATACGCCCTCTCGAACAGCTTTGGGAACAATCTTCAGAGAACTGGAGGATTGACTGCACTTCTGGACAATATTATTGTATCTACAAAGGTCGTGAGACCCTTGTGGACATCCGAAGCCCAACCTGGGCAATGGTTTCAAAGTGTTTCGAGTGTCTCAACAACGTCCACAAAGACTCGGAGAGCCAGACCACCAATATCCTAATCACCACGTCCCCCGTCGACACTCTTCAATCTGTACCAATGCTACGATTGTCTATTGCATTGCCCCGATATGGCTTGTCCTTTTTTGTCAATGAGCAGGGAGAACTTGAGTCCCGTGACTTCAAGGACATGGTTTACGACGAGAATCAATGTATTGGGACATTATTTGGTTTAGAGAACCTCCTCGTTCTGCAGCAGAAAAGCCACCTTGCAGAGGAACTTATCCCCAGACGCGTCCTCATACCGAGTGGCTTTCCCAAAAAGCAAGGCGATCATCAGGTTCGGGTTGATACTACCAGGCAGTATCCATATGAAACCCGACTTAATGAACCACCATACTATCATACCTACATCGTGGACACCGAGCTGGGTTGCTTGATAGGGGATGGCAGCTTGAGGAGCACGCGGTATCTTGCCAATCTGCATGCCATAACTAGCTCCCATCGTCCTGATCCACTGACTGGCAAAACGGGTGCTCAGGCAGCACTTTGTCTCTTACAGTCGGCTGGGTGTCGGTCAGCCATGAAACTCAAAGCTCTCGATCGGATTTCAACCCCATATCCTCAAATCAGTGCTGCATGCGAGGGAATCGAGCATAGCTATTACTGGAACCGCAAGGCGTATGGTTACGGAGGTGTCAGTGTGCCATACAAGTGCGCCATGCGACGAGCTGCATACCTATTTCCGCCAAATGCCACTGGACCAACCTCTCCGGAGGACCGCGAAGACATCCACTACTTGACCCCAGAGTCGGACTTGGAGCTTCAGGATGTCGTCTTTACTGCAGCATCTGCTGTTTACCGCTGGTCCATCAATGCGCCGATAATGAACACTATATTGAACTGGGCAGAACTGTGGAGCGACAGCATGAATGTGGATACTGCTGCTTCACCCTCACTGCATGACGGTCCGGGAGCACGGTTGAATCCCGATCTTGTGCAGACACTAATGATCAAGGTACACGACATCCTGGACTCGGAGAGCGGGGAGGGAACTCGTCAGCACTTTCAGCTGCTCTTCCTACTTCCTGCAACGGTGTACTATTCACCATGTCATCAGGTTGCCTTCCTCTCAATGCTCATAACATTCGCTAAGCAGCCGCAGTCACATTCGGGCAAATTACCGATCTATGATAATTACGAGATTTCAGATGGATACCGTCCCACCGAGGAGGTCTTACGACATCATATTCGCAGGTCTTTCCGTCACCATGACGAGTGGGACATGGATATGGATTCTGACGACATTAGTGTTGATTCTGCTGTTGAACACTTGCTCAAGCATTGGCCATCTGACACCCCTCCGATGGTCTCGTTGGATTCTGATTGGTGGGACGTGGAAAGTTTAACATCCAGCCTCCAACAACTATTCTCCAGCTGTTACCGTAACTTCAATCTCAAAGAACATCTTATGCGCGTCCTCGCACTCGCAGAGCCTGGACTGCCCAGTCTTCCACGCCAGGTCTCATCTCTGCAATATATCTTCAATGAGCACGCCCTATTGCAGATTACGCTCGATCAGCTGCTTTCGAACCGACCAGCGCCAGAATTACCGACCCGTAGTACTTTGCTGCGCCACAGCCACAAGGATAGCCAGACATCGTCAGATGATACCGCAGGATTGGATCAATTATTCTCCTCTCTTCGGACAGACCCCTCATTTCAACAGGAGTACCTCACTCACCTTGACGCCAGCGCACAACGTGCTCGCGAGGAATCCCGAATGATTCACAGAGTGGTGGGGGAGAATCGCATCGGGGCACTTAGGAAACACTATGCACAATGCAGAGTAAACTACATGGACGGTTTGGCCACTCTCAAGCAGCGTCTGGGTCCAGTTGATGCACGTGAACGAGCACTCGATCAGTTTGGTCAATGGCCGCCAATTACGGCAGATGTCCTCTTGCGATATCTCGCATCCACCTCACCGATCAACCTCCCTGAACAGTGGAAGAAATGCTTGGTATCCTTAGCTCTACTCCTTTTGGAGCTTCAGCGTTCTCGGAGATTGCTCCGATTTGCTCTGGACGATCTCGAAGACGAGTTTTCGAAGGAATTAGAGAACGAGGGATGTGATGGGTGGAATCCTGAAGACCACCCAGATTGGTTGTTGATCCAGGTACGTTTCTGGTGTCCGAGCGCTTGTCTCTGCTGACGCTGCTCCTTGCCTGTGTCAGGTTCAAGGAAATTTTCTTATTCGCCGCGTTCAGGCAGAAATTGCGATGGAAATGATATCCCCGCAATCCGGGGGAAACACTGTAATGCAGGTCAACATGGGCGAAGGGAAATCATCTGTGATCATCCCCATCGCTGCTGCCGCTCTCGCGGACGGCAAACAGCTTGTCCGCGTCATTGTCCCAAAAGAATTGACACTCCAGATGTTCGAATTACTGGTTGCTCGCCTTGGCGGGCTCGCCAATAGGCCAATATGTCACCTGCCCTTCTCTCGTTCTCCCGAATACGACTTCGGCAGGGTGGTCAGCCTTCCAATTGAGGATCTACACGAGCTCATGTCTCAATGCATGGCTGAACGTGGAATCCTACTTGTTCAGCCCGAGCACGTCCTGTCACTCAAGTTGATGAGCGTGGAGCAGCAGATACATAAAGGCAAACTTACTCCCGACCCCTTACCGAAGCCTCAGAGGTTGATTTACAAGCATATCACGACAGTCCTGTCGTTCAAATTGGTGAGCATGCGAATGATGTCAATAATCGTTGATTAAGCTGACTATTTAATTATAGCTGCCGAAAGATAGCCTTGTGGGTAGCATGTTTCGATTGCTAAACCAGTCGCCCAACCACTCGAGCAAAAGGGGCGCCGCTCCTGCTGACCACCATGACGAGCAGAGTGGAGATGCTCCAGGTGCTTCGGACAGCGCATCCAAATGGCTGAGCCTTCAGAAGTGGATTCATTCTCATGTTCGAGATGTCCTAGACGAGAGCGACGAAATCCTTCATGCCCGGTTCCAATTGATTTACACGATCGGCCTCAAGCAACATATGAACGGATACCCTGATCGATGGACGATTACTCAGCAGGTCCTCCGGCTGGTGAAGAAGCACGTATATTCCCTTTCAAGGAACCACCCCAATTCCATAGAGTATGAACGCGGCCCACCTGGATCATTTCCACGCGTTCGCATTCTGCGAGCCTCCAACGTTGGTCGAGACCTAATGTCATTGATTGTGCAAGACGTGATGGCTGGACGGCTTCCCAATTTCAACTTTCAACATATCGACGCAGCACTGCATCGTGCAATTCGGAGTTTCATATCTGACGAGGATGTCCTTCCCGATACAGCCAAAATGGTAGAGGGGTACGCTGAGTGTTTTCACCAGAGTTATCTGTGGAATGGACTGCTACTGTTGCGTGGTCTCCTGGCCTGCAACATCCTCTGGTTTGCTCTTGCGGAGCGGAGATGGCGTGTTGACTATGGCCTTGTCTCGCAGCCGCAACGCAGAGGATACCCCGACAGTTCCCCAATCCACACTATGCTTGCTGTCCCGTATCGGGCCAAAGACGTACCAGCACCCAACACCCAGTTCGGCCATCCAGATATCACCATCATTCTCACATGCCTATCTTACTACTATGCCGGCCTCAGTGAGGAACAGTTGAAACTGTCTTTCGAAATTCTGCTAGACCAGGATGATCCATCCACGGAATACGCGCTTTGGGTCAAAGAGTATGGTTGCGAGTCAGTGCCGGACTCGCTTCAGAAACTCGGCGAAATCAACCTCAAGTCATCGGAGCAATGGGACAAGGTCATATTCCCGCTTTTCGCTCGGAATCAAGCAGTCATAGATTTCTACCACTCGCGAGTGGTGTTCCCCGGAGGAAGCGAAGGAATTTCCTTGGAAAATATCCGGGTCTAGCTGGGATTTGGCAGAGAAGCGGGAGAAGCTTATAACCGGTGAGTTATCCCGCAGTTCATCCCGTGGCGTTCAATTCGGTCGCTGAACTAAGTATCAGGCTTTTCGGGAACTAATGACGGCCGATGGCTGTTGCCCATGTCCATTACCCAGCGCGACCCTGACCATCAACAGGGAACCAATGCCAGTGTTCTCGCATATCTTCTTCAGCCCGAAAACAACTCCTATATGGTAACGAACGAGAATGGCGAAAGACGGGCCACGCTGGGATTCCTCCGAATGGTAGCCAGACAACAGCCCGAAATTCGTGTTTTGCTGGATGTTGGGGCACAGATACTCGATTTTTCCAATCAGCAAGTGGCCAAAGCATTGCTCGACATCGCCCCCGATGTTGCTGGAGCCATCTATTTCGACAAGAATGATGAACTGATGGTACTAACACGAAATGGCATCACTCAATCAGTGATATCGTCCCCGCTTTCTCAGCAGTTAGACCGTTGTGTCGTCTATTTGGACCACGCACACACAAGGGGCACCGACATCAAACTCCCTATCGGGTCACGAGCAGCCGTCACACTGGGTCCAAAGGTCACAAAAGATAGTCTGGTGCAAGGTTTGTTTCGGCGCCGTCATTCAATCGCTCAATCTCACGGTTTGTGATGCTCAGGCTGCATGCGGATGCGCAAGCTGGGTCACGGTCACTCGGTCATGTTTTTGGCGCCGCCCGAGGTTGATCAGAGCATCCGTGCTGTGACCGGCAAAAAGGATCAGAACATCCGAATCAGTACCGTCGACATCTTATGGTGGTCAATACACGAGACCTGGGCCGATATTCAACAACGGGCTCCTTACTGGGCACAACAAGGCATGAGTCATAAGTCGAGATATGATGCTTGGACCCGTTTCTGCAATAATGAGCTCGGGCCAGAGCAGCTGTCGGATGCATGGCTCCAGCCAGAACTCAAATCATTGGCCGATCTATACGCACCTTGTGAAACTAAAAACGCCTCGAGTACTTTGTCGAAGCTGGACCCAGACATCCGCCAACGCTGCAAAGACCTCGGGGTTCTATCGTTTCCAAACGCACAGATGGAAGAAGAACAAGAACGGGAGGTCAATCGCGAGCGGGAGCGCGAACGAGAAGTGGAGCTGCCTCCCAAGGCAAAAGCAGTGGACCATTTCCTTCATCCAGACGTCGTCAGATTCGTGAACACTGGCGACATTCCCCCATTACAGGAGAACAGCGCCTTTCGTCCCGTCTTCGCGACGCTCGAAAAGAGTTCTGCAGCTACTCGCGAAGCAGATGTCTGGAGCCCATTTATCTTGGCGACGGAGGACTTCTGCAAGACGATCAAACCTGATTCCACTCAAGGGACAATGGATCAATACCTCCGACCTGTCCAGTGGATTCTCTCCCGTAAAAAGGACCGCGACCAAGTAC
>JBBPQU010000689.1:0-15950 GCA_038092655.1 Boletus sensibilis | reverse complement strand
CTGGATTGCCCAGAACCGCTCCGTGGACGAATTAAAGTTTTACGTTCCCTGGACTTGGCCTTGGGGTCCTTATTTCGTCGTACGTTGCACCACTTTCAGCATGTGGCACACACTCAGTCCGTCGTAGATCATCACCGTGGCAACGTTGATCCTCAGTAAGTCGTCCCGCGTTACATGGTCCAGCTTAACCCCATCTCCACAGTCCAAGGCTGGTCCTCCATTTTCCCAAAGTTCTCCACCATCGATTTCATTTCATTTTACATCGAGATACCCCTCATGATCGTCATGTACACCGCCTGGGTACTCGCCAAGAATATATCCACAACCAAATCAGAGGCAGTGGATCCAGGTGATCCTCCTTTGGAGTCAGCTGATGAATTGACATCTCTGATCCCCACCAACTCCCGTGGTCGCGCGACAGGGCACACGAGCACGTTTGACATTGTTGACATTTATAGCGTAGACCTGTATAAAGACGAGCATGTAGAAGATCCCGATGACGAACTTGATGACGAAGAGGTGAAACAGAATCTACAGGCTCGGTTTGGGTGGTTATGGAGGTTGTATTATCTCATTTCTTAGGCACGGATGATGACTATAATATCAGTGTGAGATTGTTGTAGCATCTGATGGTGTGAGATTCTCATTCAGGGTTGTTTACATTGTATGCAAGGTCACTTTGCCGGAGTGGTTAACGGGATCGCCTGCTACTCAGCAAAGCGGTTGGTCTTTGACCGCGAGTGTTCGAATCGCTCAGGTGACGCTTTTTTACTGCTCTTCATAACGATTTTGTCCAGCTCAAGTATCGGAACACGCGAACTGCTTCATTGACCTGACCGATCATGAGCGCGAACAAATACGCCAACCTCCCCGATATCGTTCGTACCACGTCTTTTGTCCCAGTCCGTGACTGATCTCGCCCAATCAAGGACACTGCACCAGACGTCTACGAAACAGAGGACGTCTTTCCATCATCTCACGACGACGTACGTTTCCCCATTCCACAGCGTCAACGCGTCGTCGCTGATCTCTCCTACCAGGCCGGGGACTCTGACTCTGACGAACCCTCCGTCGCACGCACCCGGGCTCGAGCAGCTGCCGATGGCACAGCGACGACCCGCGAAGAGCTCGACGTGAGCAACCTGATCAACCCCGAAGAAGCCAGCAAACGTTTCCGCAAAGCTGAGCGTGCCCGTACGTCCCCCATCCCCCTCCGTCCATCCCATGGTACTCATATCGCGCACGTGTTTCTTTCCTTCTTTTTTTGGTCCGAGACAGGTCGCCAGCGCACGCGTTACGCGTACCCACCCTCGTCCTCGCCCTCATCCAGCCACTCCCGCACGGCCTCCCGTTCGCCCACCCGTCCGCTCCCCCTCCCCGCGCGTCTACGCGCTCTCCAAGCCGAACTCGCCACGCTCGAAGCCGAGCTCGAGGACCCGTCTAACCCGGCGCTGCAAGCGCGCGAAAAGGACGGGGAGGGCGTCGATCCGGGGGAGATGATCCGGGGACTGGTCGATGTGCGGAGGCGGTTGGAGAAGGTGAGGAGGGGGAGGGAGGGGAGGGGGAGGTTGGTGGGTGTTGTCGTTGGGGAGGGTGAAGATAGGGATGGCGAAGGTGAAGGTGAAGATGGGGAGGACGAACGCGAGACGGTCAGGGGTGGGACGGTGAAAGGCGGTGGGGACGTCCCGGAAGCGAGGGGCATCGTGGAGATCGACAAACGGGTCGGGGAACTCGAAAAGTTGGTCGGGTCTGTGAGCGCGACGTTGGACGAGGTAAGAGAGCGATGTCGTGTCGTGTCGTATCCGTCCCGGGGTTGACCGTCGTTTCCACAGACTACGCCGCTCACGCCTCCACTCTTGCCGATGCTCATGCGGCTCAATAACCAGCTCACGCTGCTTACTCAACCGCGACACATCGATTCCGTCTCGAGGCGACTCAAGCTGCTCCTCTCGGACTTGGAACGCGTGTCTGCAAGTCAAATACAAAAACGGCAACAGGCGAACGGGGGCACTACCGGTACGTTGACCGTGCTTACCCCCGCTCAGGATGCCGTCCTGCCCTTGCTCTCGCGCCTCGCGCCGTCTTTGCCTCACATCCCTCATATTCTTACACGTTTGAGGACGCTTTCGGCTCTGCACGGGTCTGCCGCCGAGTTCCAAAGCACGATGGCAGCTCTCGAAGAGGAGCAGAGACGGACGAGAGAAGCACTCGAGGCACTAAAGGGCGCGGTTGCGGACGTCGAGGGCAGTTTGGAAGTAAATCGTACTACGGTCGCTGGCAATGTGAGCAGCCTGGAAGACAGAGTGGAGAAGGTGTTGATTAGATTAGAGGAGGTCGCCAAGTAGACGATAGTGTACTCGAACTAATGACATGGATACCCCGTTCACTCGATTCTACCAAGCACCAGAAAATACAAATATGGGCAGCATTACATTGTGGGGATTTGTCCAAGAACGCCAGGCGGAACTCGTTAAGCTTCGATGCCATGCTCTTTTAGATACTCTCGTGCATGTTCCTTTGCTTCTTCAGATACGCGCGGATCTACAGATGACGTGGTCAAAAACTGCGTGGTACCGAAAAACCACATCCACGACATACTACGAAGGGAAGCTTTGTAACCTGCGAGCACGCGAGTCTGGTGCTCTTCGTCGCTGTGTCCAGGGTGTCTCTCAAGAATGCCGGCTGCCTGGAGCACCTCTTCGGCGTGCGCCTTGGCCCCTGCTGATGTGTGTGGGTCTAATAAATAAATTGAGATGGGGACTGCCAAGGCCAGCACAGCGACAAGTCAACCGCTTACTGGTCAGCGTGGCCTTGTAACCAGCGAGTACCCGCGTGGATTCTTCGCCACCATGGCCATGTTCTTGGCCCAGTTCCTTTAGCTTCTCCATGGCGTGCTCTTTTGCCTCTGCAGAGACGTTGGGATTGTGAATGGCGGCCTTGAGACCTGCTGCAACGCGCGTTGTGTCCTTTGGATGTTCTAGTCATATATGTAAGAGAATAGCTACCAAGAGATCGAGCACGCACCAGACATTGTGGACGATGGAGGAAAGGAATGAGGAGGTGTCCCCTCATATACAGTCCCACTTCGAATAGGGGAGTTAGTCCTTTCGATGACGATGATGATGACATTTGATTAATCACGTGGTCGCATGTCAAATAATCTCGCATTACGTAATAATCAACCTACACGTCTACGCATATCCGTCGGTGACTCGGGTTTCATTCCAATCATCCGCTCCACAGCCGCCTGTGTCAACCATATTAGCATCCGGAAACCACCAGAGACCACCATGAAATTTACCTGAGCCTGATCCCAGTTCATGGTCTCGTCGTCATCGTCGTCGTCCTCCTTTTCCTCGTTCCCAGCTCCCAGTCCCCATCCTCCCGTGTTCGCGTGCTGTTGTACTAATCGCGCCGATGGGAAACCTCCCCGATCACGATGGTCCATCGCGCCAACGCGCGGCGTCTCGTTTCCCTCGTTTCCACCCTCGTCTTCCGCGTCCGCGTCCGCACCGTCCACCGGCACGTTTCCGCTTCCCGCGGGAGGTATCGACACGGGCCATCCACCCGCACTCAGAATCATCCGTTTCACGTCGTGCCCTCCAATGCGGCCGCGACGGTCTCGTGGAATGCCAGCGGACAAAAAGTTCGGGGTGGAAGCACGCACGATCAGTCCACGTGTGTACGATTGACGTGAGGCATGGTGAGGGGCGTGTGCTCGGGTGTGATGCTGAGCTTGAGAGAAAAGCCGGAGGAGATCTGCGATAGCTGCTTCACCCGCACTCGGTTCAACATCCGGCGCGCGGAGGGAAAGGGTTGGTGAAGGCGGACGCACACGTCGCTCCGAGGTAAGTACAAGTAACCTGCCTTGTACTCAGAACGCAGCGTTGTCATGAGGTAGGACACACATACATTTGTTGTAGCCTTGGCTGACGGTATGAGCCTAGCCTGACGAGGGTTTCCTTACATTGCGTTGGTGAGAGTAGATTATGCAGCCGGCTGTGTAGGGATACAATAGCACGGTCGCGGAATGCGCAGAGCGCGACACTCCGAACGTCGATAGTTGGCGAAAAGGGCGACCCAACGGTCGGTCCGGCTTTGGCACCTTGACGTGTTGGTGAGCTACTGCGATGTTGTTTTGCAGTGCGGTGCAGTGACGTCAGCAGTGGGTCAGTTTGCAACGGCAGCAGAACCTAAATTAGAGTCATTTTAGTCGAGCGATACGATAACCAGCCGATTACACCCACTCCTTCAACATATGGCAATATATGGTCCCAGAAAAAGGACCATAGTTCAACTAAGCGGCTGGGAAGTAATTCATCTGACAAGGAAGCAATCTTCGCGTTTATGGTGACCATTCCTGCCCCGATCAGTTCTCGCGCATCGGTCGCGAGAGTCGTCAAAGCCTTTGACGGCGACGCAGCTAGGACTGTCTGAATATGCCGTCTTACAAGAGTGTTCAGGTCCTCTCTGGGGAGCTGTCAGCGTGACTGGCAAAAAAACCTAGTGCAAAAGCTCACATCGGTACACGTAATGGTTCCTCATTGAACAGGGGTAGAACATGCACATGTAGCGTGCCCCAGGGATTATCCTTATCCGACGCCGTCGCACCGCTTAGGGCGCTGATCCCATGGCTGTGCGATGAACCAGGCACAATCGTGGCCGTTGAAGGTGAGGTGGATGGCGCCAACGTTAGCGTCGACGCCGATGCGCTGGATGAAAGTGAAGTTGTGATGGCAGGATTGAGACCTGCGAGCGTGCCTAGTCGATGCATCTCTCGTGTGACAAGTTTGGCGTCGTAGGTACGCGTCGAGGGCTGTAAGTGGTGAGTGGTCGAGATGGTACAACGGTAAGCATGTTAACTCCGCCTGAACTCACCTTGGACGGCGATGTGTGGACTTTGTTCACAGCGCTTGAAGAGGCAGCGGAAGTCATGTTTGGTATTAATATATCCTTGTGCGCGGTTATTTCTGATCGAGAATGGGAGTGAGACTGTGCTTTATGATCAAGATGGATACGGAGATGCGCTCGAGAAGGCGATGTTTTGCGCTGAGTGGCGGTGTTCGAAGGAAAGAAGCCAAGGCGCCTTTGGGTCTGCTGATGCGATGAACTTGTCAAAAAGGGACCTGAGCTGAGGATATTGATGTTGATGTTATGGCTTCCAAGCGGCGGCGCGGTATCGGAATCTAGGTTAATATCAGCACATGTGGCTAGAAACGAGCCATTCTGCGGACGGCGATGGTCAAGATGAAGCGGGACAAACCCGGGAACTGCCCAGTGCGGGGTAAGGCGGTTCGGGGACGGGGGGTTGCGTCATTGGAAGACGCTGTGCGACGGTGATCGCTGCGACCTTGTCCGAGTCTGTCCGAGCCGTCTGGTGCATTGTCTCCATGGTCACTGGTGCTACCATCGACCGATACTCCAGCGGTCGGCGACGACGGCTCGCTGTCATACGACCATCTACTGAGACCACGGGGCATTTCCGCCAGGCCAAAAATCAAGTATGGGGCGCTGGCATCGGCCAACGAGGTGGTACGTGGCCGTGTGGGACGGGAAACAATGATAGCAATGAGTTACAGACCTTGAATTGAATAGCCGCGACGGTGTGGGTACTTCAAGATGGAGCGTTTATAGCCGCTGTCACCGCCGGCCTTGACGACGACGGAGGCCAGACTCCTAATGGTGGCTGTGCTCTGCGACAAGCTGTTGAAGAACAGCCGAGGTTGAGGATGAGTAGTCCATCGTAAGACGAGTCAAACGTTTTCTTGAAACCCCGTCCCTTCAAGGAGACAGTTCGATGGGTAAGTTCTGGCAGCGAGTGTCCGTAAATATTGTGCACAATGAGCCCCGATGGGTGTTGAGCTTATCAGTCCTGGGATTAACTGACCGTCTTCGGATCACACGCGTACATTGTCGTTCTGTTTTCGGCAAACCTTGTGTGATATCGATATGCCATCGCTCTCCGACCGAATTGACCACCTCGCAGTGACTGCCAAAGCGATACGCACGTCTGCGGCTGCCGTCGTTCCTAGCGAAGACAACTTAGCCCCCAGCGCGATCCCGTTTACCCGCGCCGTTCTCGATACGGCCCTCGGTGACCTCATTCGCGACATCGACGCTTCAGAACTCGGCCTTTTCACGCTCGTACCTACCCCAGATGCTGATGTACGCAAGCAGCCAGACAACGGTACGCGTCGCGGCGAGATTTCTCGCCTCGAGTTCCCCGGCGCCACTCCCCTCAGGAAGCAGCCTGCGAGACGAGATGACATGTTCAGACCCATGGAGTATGAACCTGAGGTGTACGCTCATGCTGCGCTGAAGTACTTGGATCGATAGTACGTGATCTGCCAGTTCTTTTTTAAATGTGTTATAATCCACTCTCAGTCAGTCCATACGACGGATGCCGCGTGCTCGTTCTCAGGTTGTTGCAATTATCGAGCAACTCGATGAAACTAGGGAGAACATTGAGACACTGAACGAGACCCTACGAGAGGTTTGTCGCGTGCTGTACAAGTGAAAAGAGACTGACCATCATGGATGTGCAGTTGACTAACGCAGGGGCCACTTCAGGTCCAACATTCCCAATCACTGGCGTTGCTGAGGAGGAACGCCGGATCACTGACCTTCAGAATCGTCTCGTGGAGCTACGAAGCCAGGTATGATTGATCTTTCATATCCGGGATCCACCTGATCCTCAACATTCACAGAAAGACGCCATCCTCCGATCGAACGAGCCTAAACCAGCCTCGAAGCCAAAGGCAGCTTCCAAGCCTATTCCTAAACCGTCCCTATCGCCATCTCCAGAACCAGAAAATCACGAAGATGCGTTTTGGTCGACTCCGGCTGCATCCGCACGCACACTACGATTTACCGATAGACTTCTAGAGGAGGAACCTGACTTTGCGGAGTTATCTAAGATGTCATTTGATAGCCCCGGACCTGCACCTCCAAAGTCAGTATTCGCACGTTTGGCTGCCGGCGGTAGCCCGACAGGCAAGGCTTTGGGTACCCCGTCAGAGGGCGACATATTTGGCGGGTCTCAGGTGCATGAAGGCGACGACGACGACGCTGAAGAGCATCTGCATGACCAATCTAGTCTACTTGAGACCCAACTTGACCCTGAACACGACCCCGAAACCTCAGTTCCCGGCGCTTCAGACGTCGAGGCTGAGGAAAATCTGGATGAGGAGAGGACTGTTATACTCTCAAAGGCGCCTCTCTCGGCGCCAGACAATCCACTGCCTTCCTCGTCGGTGGATAGCCAACCGCAGGCGATCTCGCCCTTAGCCGAGGCGCAGTCATTCCCGGATTCTTCATTGAAAACAACCAAGGTTCGCGTCACTTTGGAGCTAGAAGGCATTGTGGCAAGTGTCGTTCTCCCTATTTTTTCCTCCTCTGCTTATTGAAGCGCACCATAGGCTCGGATATGGAGTACTGTAGGTGATATCCTGCTCCCTAGTAAAGGCAGCGAGAAGCCACCTCGAGCGAAAGAAACTCTGTACGCATTTACAGCCTCTTGCATCGCTTCATCTAATATTGACTCCGTATATGATGTTCACTTTTTTCCAGCGTTCTTATCGAATCACTGGCCACTCGGTCACCTTCTCCTATCTCTCCTACATCTTCGATCTCCTCCATCGCTTCTGCAATTGCTGGTCCGACGCCTCACCAAGTGAACACTGCTCAGCTTCTCCATGCACTGCTCGCGGCACCTAATCACGCGATGCCTCTAAATCAACTGAAAGTAGCTATCGGAGGCACAAGGGCGCTCTATGCTTGCGTAGCGAAGAAGCTCATTCGGATTGATAGGGGTAGTGGGGAACAAATTGTTCTATTCAATGCATGAGTTTGATGCTGGGCAGTACACGTTCCTATTGGTACACCACAGATGTACGTCGTGGTCTGAAGTTATCCGAATGCCATTACCCGCTTCAGACTATCGCCAAGTAATATAGCACCCCATGCGTCGACAGCGACGCTCTGACGAGTCATCCAAAACCATGGGACGAGAGCACTAGGATCTGGTGCGTACTATTGATTCATATCGCAGCCAGTTGTCAATGCCACCTTTCTGTTAGAGGCTGTTGAGCGGCGTTACTGCGCATCTTCAAATTTGTATGCTTCTTTTGAAATCCTCGAATTGATATAATGGTTCATTCGAATTTCGTGGGTGATTGTGCAATGCCCCACAAGTCGTGCCCTGTGCGGTTCTGCTGACACGCCATCACGATACGGTCCTAATCATCTAGGACAACACAGTGATCGACAGGCACGGCAGAGTGCTCCTGCTTCTAGCGAGACATATTCAAGTTGTGTCCGAGTCATCGCTGTTCTTGCTTCCCGGAAGCCAAAAGTTGATTTTTACTCATCCAGTTCAGCGGCCATACATTTTTGATTGCTTGGTCGAGGTAAGTTATGAGGCGACAAAATTCCAGAGCTTGCCACTTGATCCAGGTAATCTCGAAATACCACCCTTTCCCTTACCAGAGGAAGCGGTGTCTAACAGACAACCGTTGACGTTCATTGCAAGGACCAAGCCTAGGATCACTTGGACCTTCGAGCGCGACCGTAGCTGGATAGGTTTATAACGGCTGGCACTGGATCACTGATGATTTGGGTTGGTCGAGCGTCGAGCGTATACTTTGCCTACCAGTGTCATATAAAAGGGCCCTTGTGGAATGCCCTAGTCTGTACCGATGCTGCTGCATAGGGTATAGCACTGGGGGTGTACGGGGCAGCTACACCGTACATAAATAGAGTCCTCTTTCTTCGGGTAATTTTGCGGATGCGTGGGAGCGAGTTTACGCCAGGTGGTCGCGAGGCATCGATTCCACATTTCGCTTGCGTCATCCTGTCTGTTGTCGGGAAGCTGAGCCACGCCACTGACACACTGTGGTCCGATCCCGGGCCGGTAACTCGAACCACACAACCACACTGCAAAAATCCACACAAGCTACCAGGTCGCCATGGTTCTACTAACGGGATGTTCTCAAATGCCTCGGGCTGGGAGCGAGTCTCAAGTTCAAGATTATCAGATCTCAGATCTCAGAGCTCTGGCTGATGGGCCAAGTTCACATCTACTGCCAGGACATCACTGGACGTACCCTCAACCTCGGCCACATTTATTCTAGACGCCATCACTGGCAGAATCCCACCTGGGCAACGCATGTCTGCAGGGTCTTACCATCCAGGACGCTCCACAGCTGAAGTACCCACTTGAGTGTTTGTAGTTTCTACTACGTAGGTCAGCAAGTGATCTGATCCGGCATGTTAGGATATAAAATGTGATTCAGGTTGCACTCAAGGGAAGATTAGCTGTGTGAATTCGAGCATGGCACCAAACGCATGTTTTCATACACCAAGCTAAACCCCGCTCGCAGCGTCTTTTGATGTGCCTTTATTGGTGCTTATTAGGCCATTGCACTGTCCTCACAATGCTTTCGTACGAGGCCCTGCCAGTCAACCTCAACTCATTAGTTCCTTCAGTCCTGAATCTCTCAAGCCCATCGATTGCTAGTCGATGCCAGCTAGCGCAGTTTACTAGTCTGATAATTACTGCCCGCTAGATTGCCCTTCGCTGATTTGGAACCCGATTCTCAACAAGTAGAGCCACCATCTAGGGCATCAAGATTGCTGGCGATTTGACAGGTGCCTCGACGGTAACCTGGAGTTATGGCCCTAATGTCAGATAATTCCAAGGTTTGTTTGAAATCGTATATTATGTCCATCGATAGGCTGACGCGCGAAGCACCCTCGCATTCAGCGTCATATTGTCTTCTTCGGAGAAACAGGAACGGGCAAGAGCTCTGCTATCAACCTTCTCCTTGAGACTGGTCCTTTCGCCAATGTCTCCAATGACTCTCAACCTTGCACACAAGCTAGCGCCAGTTACAAGACCACGCTGAAGGGTACGCAGTACAACCTGTGGGATACCCGTGGTCTCAGTGAAGGCCAAAGCTTTCTTCGAACCTTCTTCCGACGAAGTTCGGCAAAGGAACTCAAGAAGTTCCTCAAGGAAAGACACCAGAGACATGAGATCGACCTCCTTGTGTGCTGCGTTCGCGGATCTAGGGCGACCACGTCATTGGTGAAATATTATGACACCTTTTGTGCCACCACACGTCGGCTGGCTGCTCCGGTAGTCATTGTGGTGACTCAATTAGAGAGAGAGAATCATATGGAGGATTGGTGGAATAGAAACTCCTCTAGTCTCGAGGAGCTCGGGATGGAATTTGATGACCACGTTTGCATCACCTCCCTCCGAGAGAACCATCGACTAGCCGAATCCCAGAAGAGGCTCGTCGATTTGATCACTAGGAATCGCCATTGGGAGGCACAAGATAGTGGATCTTATTTTGGCTCCCCCGTCCAGAAATCTACCTCTTCTACACCACCACGCAACGGAGGGATCTCGAGTCCTTTCGAGGCGAGGGACAGGGGCTACGTTGATGGCGGGAGTCTCGATCGTCGCCCGCGAAACTATTCAGGCCCTTCCACCATCGCACCTTCGACAAGGAACTCGAGTTATCATACAGCCGAGTCTCCTAAGGAGTCAACACCATCAAGCCCCGTTGTCGAACCCCCGACCCCTTGCATGCCTCCCACAAAGGTGCCACACATCAACACAGATTTCCTGGGAGTCGGCGATCCATCACAGCCCCCCAGCGAAGGAAGTTCCAGCACGGGATCTTCGACGCTTAACACCAGGTGCGTGATGATAACACGTTTCAAACTCCCTGACTTAGTGAATACATAAAGTCCTCACAGTAGTTATACTTCGCACTCTGAAGTGCTTCTACAATCTTGCACAGAAGAAAATGAAGGTCTGTTCTCGAATTCCCACGAGGACGATGCATTTCATGTTGTCCTTGTTATAGATTACTTGAGTGAATTACCTTTCAAACATTCAACTGCCACTGTTAGAAGAAAGAAGAGTTATGCCACCCGGCGTGGCGGTTTCGGAGATATCTGGGAGTGCGACTTAATCTCAGGGGAATCTTGTCGCATGGTGAGGACAGTTCCAGGGTATCTGAGTCCACGCTGACTAAGGTAATCAGGTCGCGGTGAAAGCGGTGAAGACCGACAATGGTTACGAAGACCTGAGTTCTCACAAAAAGGTAACATTGGAGTCTCCCATCTCCTGGAATGAGGATGAACCATTTATTCGTTTCAGAAACTCCACAGGGAATTGAAAGTTTGGGGCAGATTACGACACAGGAACGTCGTCCCACTGCTCGGGGTGGTGTCTGGCTTTGGACCCTTGCCGAGCATGGTCAGCCCGTGGTTCTGCAATGGATCTCTAACCCGCTACCTTGCGCATCACCAGATGTCGTTGTCCGAGAAACACCGGTTGGTGGGTTTTAATTGCGATTTAAACGGCCATGCACTCAATAACTGCGCCACAGCTTCAGGATATTGCAGCTGGTCTGTGCTATCGTACGTACCAACTCCATAACCATGATTGTGACAACTTCTTATCACGCCCCATAGTCCACAGTCAAGACGTCATTCATGGTGACCTTCATAGCGTAGGCCACGTCGCTAAAGTGGCGTTTGGGAAGGAGTATTGATTGTTCTTCCACAGGACAATGTTCTGATTGATGATCATGGGACGGCTTGCCTCACGGACTTTGGTCTCTCGTTGATCAAAGACTTTGTGGGGACATCATACCTGAAATCTAGTATCTGTGGTGGCGTGCAGTTTGCAGATCCCGCACTGGTCCAACGAGTATACATTTCGCAGGGCAAAGTATTCTACCCCACAAAACCCTGTGATGTGTACTCGTTCGGGGGACTCATGCTCCATGTTTGTATGATCTGTTTTACTACATAACTCCGTGTCTGATGTGTCATTGATAGGTCCTGTCTGGGAAGAAACCATATGATGGGAATTCAACTCCCATTCTCCTGACGGTTTTGAAGGGAGATCGACCCCAGATACCGACTCACGATATGCATATTACCCAGGGGCACAAGTCAGCGATCCAAAAGTGTTGGGATCACGAAGAGCGCAAACGTCCATCGGCTGCTGAGCTTGTGAGGATGTTCGACCAGCAGTGATGTCCACATCCGAAAGCTCTTGTTAGGTCCTACCTTAGGGGGTCCCTCCTTTTTTCGCCTTCCCGTTTCCCCGGCTGGGCCAGGAGCCTGGCGGATGGGCACACCACAGAGCGCCGTGGTGTTATTCATTTACCGCATTTCCTTTTTCTTGAGAGGACCCGAAGTCACACATCAAGTACTTACGTTATGCATTTGATTTGATTTTCTTATTTGCTGGCCCCCGACCGGGCCCGACGCAACTTTAGCCTCCAAGTTTATCACAGCCGTTGCATGTTGTATTATTGTACCAACCATCCTGTAGCTCCTACATTTCCCTTGATCAATATCTCGTCATTCTCGACGCTTGGTGTTATTACTCGCAGTACTATGTCAGTGTTCAAACTTCACACACAACATTTGATCGGACCATCGTGACCAGTACTTCAATGAGGTATGTAAGGACTTTGGAAAGGTACGATTCCCCACGATACACGCTGTTCCCCAACCACCATCATTCTTGTCATCGATGTCATCGACCGCAAAGGTCTGGTTTGGTGAGTCCCCTCAGGCCTCAGTCTCGAGATAACTCTCGATCATAACGGCTTGTTTCAGTAACCGGCGCATCCGCTGGATTCGGTCGTGCGGTAACCGAACACGCATTGCAACAGGGAGACAATGTTGTTGCAACACTGCGTAAACCGGACGCACTCTCAGACCTCCTGTCGAAGTATTCTTCACGGCTCCTCGTCCTCTCGTTAGACGTCAGAGATCCAGAACAAATCCATTCAGCATTTGAAAATGCGTTGGATAGGTTTGGACGCGTTGATATTGTACTTAACAATGCAGGGTTCTGCATCATCAGCGAGGCGGAAGGCATGAGTGACGAACATGGGAAAGAGCTGTTCGAAGTGCTCTTCTGGGGGGCTGCAAATGTCACAAAGGAGGCTGTCAAGATTTTCAGAGAATCCAACGATCCTCCTGGAGGTCGCTTGCTGCAGATATCTTCTCTGACGACTTTGAAGGCCGTAGCTGGCATTGCACACTACGCTGCTGCGTACGTGGTAACTCGCTAGGATGCACAAGTTTGGCTAATTTCTCTAAAGCAAGGCAGGTAATGGATGTTCCCGAATAACAAGAGGACACGTTGCTGACTGAAACGACGTAAGCGCTCGAATGCCTCTCAGAAGGCTTGGCCGCCGAACTTGACCCCAGCTGGAATATCAAGGTTTGCTTCATCTCTCTGTCAAAAGACACTTGTAACACCATTCTAGATATCCATTATCCAACCAGCTCTCTTTCGGACAAACACACCGAGGAGCACCACCGCCGTTGGCTCCGTCCACCCTGCATACAGTGATCCCGACCTTCCATCGAGAAGGATCCGAAATCTGTTCCCGGGTGAACTAGCGGCACGCGGATATGATGGAGATCCAAAGAAATTTGCGCGAACTATGTACCGATTGGCATGCATGGATGACCCACCTTTCTACCTTCCGTTGCATCGAGTTGCTGTCCAAGCGGCAAAGGCGAAGGGGGAAGGTTTGATCCAGGCAGCGGAAGAGTACGCCAGTTGGTCCGACGATGTTTACTACCATGTCGGCCAAATTTAGTACGGTGATGGTGTGATACTCTGCATACAATAATCGGTGGGAGCGCGAGAGGGGTTATCGTGTGTACACAGGACACATGACCTGTTCTGGAGATCTGCGACGTGTGCTTGATGACCAAGGTTTCTCTTGTTATCTACAAGGTGCGGCGCAGGATCAATGATGGACAACTTGACACAGATACCTGACCTCACTGCGTGTTCTCGATCACCACAGCCAGTTCACTGGCACCCATGTCGTCGAGCCAACTTCAATCAATCCCCAAGGTATGGTTCGGTATGTGGCCCATAAAACCAATGACACTAGCGAATCCTCAACCACACATCCATAGTGACAGGAGCTTCGACCGGTTTCGGCCGTCTGGTAACTGAACGTGCTCTCGAGAATGGCGACAGTGTAGTTGCGACACTTCGAAAACCCTCCGTGATATCCGACCTCACGGCCAAATATCCCGCTTCGCAATTCCTCGTCCTCCAATTGGACGTCTCGGACCCAGCGGCTATTACTGCTGCATTCAAGCAAGCTGTCTCCTCGTTCAACCGAATTGATGTGGTCCTGAATAATGCAGGTTTCTACGTGGTTGGGGAAGTGGAGGGAGTTTCGGACAAGAACTCGCGGGCCATGTTTGACACCATGTTCTGGGGAGCAGGAAACGTAATGAGGGAGGCTGTCAGATGCTTCAGGGACATTAATCGCCCGATAGGTGGTCAGTTGTTGAACGTATCTTCTCGCACGGCGCTCGTCCCACAGCCGGGGACTACACTGTATGCTGCTGCGTAAGTCGGGATACTCCGGATCGCGCATTTGATTCACTCTCAATCTCGTACAACATCCATAGGAAAGCTGGTGAGTGTCTGATTGCTTGTTCTTACTTAGCAAAGCTCAGTTGTCTTCGGTCAGCCCTGGAGTCCCTCACAGAGGGATACGCTGCAGAACTTGACCCGAAGTGGAACATCAGGGTTAGTGCAGTATATATATATTGCAAAGTCACGTCACAGAAAAGCTGATCGGAATTCTTCAGCTCGTCCTCCTCGAACCTGGACTTTTCCGCACTTCTGTAACGACTGGCAGCATTCATGAGCCACCTCTGCCCGTCTATGCCTCGAATCCTTCCCTCCCGTCAATGAGATACCGTGCCCTATATCCCGGCATTGAGACGCACTTCGATGGGGACCCAAAAAAATTTGCCGATCTGGTTTGTCGGCTCGTGAGGATGGAGAATCTACCCTCGTTTATACGACTACCCGTGCACCGAGTAGCTTTGGACTCGACGAGGAAGAAGGGAGAGATGCTTGTCGAAGCGGCAGAGAAGCTGGCTAGCTGGTCGGACGATCTGTACTTGGATGAGCCATAGTGAACTGACATGTTATTTGCTAATCAACTGGTTGATGTGACACGTCAAATACTTAGAGGGGTCCTTTCCTAATTCGTGTAGTGAACACACTTGGAATCAAAGCGGCACAAACAACCGCCCCTACTACTCCGTCACGGACAGTATGTCAAACATCCCACCATCTGCCGCGGGAGGTTCTTCAGCAGATATCTTCGCGGACGACGACCACGTACATTTCTCGAAAGAGACAGGGACATGGAGATTCGAGCAAGAAGACGGGACTGAACTCGAGTACGACACCACCAAGTCGCAATGGTTGCCCGTGGTCAGTGAACGCCGCAGCGAGTGGCATCGAAGCGTCGTCGAAGCTCATTCGTTCCCATGCAGGTCGACGAAGACCTCCTGCGAAAGCAACAAGCTGCTTATTCTATCGCCGGCGTCGATGAGGAGGTATGGTTGCCCGATGTCCGATGTACGTTTCGCAACGTATATATATCTCTCCCCCATGCCAGGCTCCAGCAGCACCCATCCTGAAACGCGCCAACAAGAAGCGGAAAGAACCCGAGGATTACACTTCCGCTACCCCTCCTTCAGGGCCGTCCACCAAGCGCGGCAAGAACGAGGAGGGCAAACAGCCTCGGTCCAAGAATACGGCCGTTTATGTCACGAATCTTCCTCTCGACACAGGAGTCGACGAAATTGTCGAGCGGTTTGGCAGGTTTGGCGTGATCGAAGAAGATGACCAAGGTGAACACAAGGTGAAGCTGTACGCGACGGAGGATGGGACGTTTAGTGGAGAAGCGTTGGTGGTGTTTTTCAAGGAAGAGAGCGTGTTACTTGCGATCAACTTGCTCGACGATGCGGAGCTGAGAGTGGGAGAACCGTCCACGGTGATGAAAGTGCAAAGAGCCGAGTTCAAGCATAAACACACGGGAACGGAAACGAATGGGAACTCGCAACCACGGAGAACG
>JBBPQU010000688.1:0-15968 GCA_038092655.1 Boletus sensibilis | reverse complement strand
CTTGCCACCTCAAGGTCACTCTGACCATTGAGACAGTCCACTGCCTGGACCCCATCATGAATCACATGGGTCCTCGCTCTTCCTTTCACTACCATTCCTCATTCCTCACCTGCCATCTTAGTGTTGACAACTTTAGATGTACATCCTGCCATCAATGAAAAAGTTAACACCGCCACCCACTGCCAACCCCTTCACAGCCCTATTGAATATAAGTCTGTTGCTGTCACACGGCCAGTGGTATTCTTTGCCACCCAAATCAGTACTCTCTCCTCCAAACCCCTCCATGGCATATATGGCACTCTCCACTACCCCTGATACACCATCACCATCATATTCTTCAACATTTCCAGGGTCATTGGCATCTCCATCTACCCCACCTGGCATTACTGCCAAAATTATGTTGGTGTCATCATCATCATCACTAGGTCTTGTGAAAGCAGAGGCCACTCCTGTTGTTCAATCAAAATCAAAGATGTTTGCTTTCACTTCTTCCACAGTGTGGTAATCCAACCCTTTGTAGTTCAAATTCACCCCCCTTCCCCCAACACACACCCCCACACACACTGTGCCTGTTCAAAATCAAAGATGCTTGCTTTCAGTTCGCCTGCCATACTTCCCTTTAATTCCCCCAACACATACCCCCAACACACGCCGTGTCCATTTACTCAAAATCAAAGGTGTTCATTTTCAGTTCACCCACCTTGTGGTAACCCAATTCTATTGTAATTGTAGCTCATGCTATTCGCCCCCCCACGCACACCATGCCCATTGACATTTATTTTCACCTACCACATGATAATCCAATTTAAACTCTTTGTAGCTCACATTATTTGTCCCCTGGACCCTTTAATTCCCCCAATGCACCCCCCCACACACACTGCGCCTGTTCACTCAAAATCAAAGATGTTCACTTCACCGGCTATCTGATTTAAACTCCATTAAATGACAATACAATGCCAAACAATGACTCAGCACATTAAAACACCATTAACACTCAGCTTCTCGCTTGTTTCTCTTCTCCATTCCCCTTGCCACCACGACATTTGGTCACAATGTTGCTCCAATCCCACTCAGAACTCCTTGCAACCTTCTTGTAATAGCCTTCATCTGCCCATGTGTATCTCACCCTCCCGCTGCCTTGGCTGCCATCTTTCAACTTTGCAATGTCCTGGACCCACCTTTGAAAAATCAAGTGACATTCCCCTCCAATTTGTGTCCCAGTGGTTATCAACATATATGCAACACCACATGCACCTGCCATGCCTCACTCCAACTTCCTCTGAATCAAACCAACTCATTTGTAAGTGTGCATTGTTTATTGTTGAATCAACCAGTCATTGATGACTACAAAATGACATGTAGAGACTCTTTACCTTTTCAGTGAAGTTCTCATAGTGTATTGTGTCAATGGTGCTATGGTGAGTCTGATTCTATGGTCAGTGAATCTCTGTCAACAGTTCAGTGTTCCAATCATCAGATTTTTACTGTACTTCATTGCCTCTCATCGACCCCCAAACCCTGCAATGGATATCCTTGAGTTTTCAAATCCAATGATAACAGACAGCTCATATGCAACTCCTGGTATGTATTAATATCACACTATGGAGCATTATTAATAGTTTGTCAAGGTACATCAAGTAGGCCTCAGACTACCTCTCCCTGGGTCACTGTGTATATAATCTGTCCGAACTGTATTACCTTTTCCTCCCTTCCTATTCATAGCTATGAATGGTGCTATGTATTCTAGAATCCTGACTTGTGACTGATCTGTTCCAATGCATACAAGTCACCTTGGGAACTTGAAGCCCTTGGGATAACAACTGACATTGAAATACATTTGGTACAGATTGGCACATAATATTCCCATTGAAATGCATTGGAAGCCAATTAAACCTGATGTTATGTATTGGAACAGGGGTAATGGTTTCTATTTGGTCATTGGCATTGGATTGGCCTTGGAACTGCTTTCTAATTAACAACTGCCATATTGGAAGTGCCTTGAAATAATTTGGGGTGAGATTCCAACTATATTGTAAACCTACTGGCATATTTTGACCTTTCAATGCCTTATGAGGCATGGCCATTAAATATTGTTTTTTGAGACACAAGAACCTCAGATGTGTCAAATTTGAGCACTGTAGGTCTCAAATTAGTCTTGTATTCAAACACACCACTAGCTGGAACTAGTCAAATGATGTACACTACCACTCTTATGCTTGTGCATAGATGACACACTGAGCAAGGGGGAGTGTTAAATGGTACTGTAGTATACCATAACTAGTAGATAGATCACATGTCACTAGACACTACATATTAGAGCTCAGCTCACTGAGTTCAAATAGACCTCTTGATTTACAACAACCATCATCTCTGTTAGCAATAAACCACAGCAGGTAAGTACCAAGTGAACTGTGTTATGCCTGTCTTCAATAGGGGCATCCGGTTATGTTTGATGGCTGTTGAAAGATGTGTTGAAAGATGAGATAACATAGATAAACTATAGCTGACTAAGCACCACTCCCTCAATGATATTTGGATACACACTGGACACAATATGATACACAATATATATATATAACTGCTATGCATCTACAGCATGGGTGAATAATGCTAAAACACACTAGGGGCTATTCAAATAGATGGTGACATGCTTGAGTTGAAGAGTAATATGATGTCATGTTGCCATGCTTAAGTCAGCTGGCAGTGATATACTTTGTTTGGGCATGTTATGTTTCTGCTATTTTTGTGTTGAATAGCCTAACATAAATCTGCAGAGCGGCTTAAATGAATGGCACTCAACAACTCTTTCACAATGAAACAAGCCGTCTCATTGGCTGATGAGGGTCTATGTAATTCCAAAAAGTGTCTTACAGCACAATTTACTAAAAGTTCTTCCAAATGGAGACTGGTATATCCTCCTCCCTCCTTGGTTACCCTTGTGGATATAGCCTATTTGAGCACCACATAATTTATTAATTGTAAGTTCTCACAGTGCATCATTAGAGGGGCTCAAAGTTGAATCTTTTGAGTGAGATAACTGATGAAACTCGAACTCTAGCTTCAGCTAGAGTTCAAGTACCACATCTCCAATGATCTTTGCCATAATGCTGGATATTCATGTCCTGAATCTCTGACAGGAATCAATGCAAACTGCTCATTGTCGCTCTAACCTCACTGTTACACTTGGCCCAAAAACGGACAAGCAGAACTCAGCAAAAGCATGGACAAAGGAGTTGACTCAACGATGGAGTATAAGGGCTACTTCCACAAGGGACTTCCAAGTGGTGGTGACAATCAACAAGTACTTGCTTGATGACAGAGACTTTCTTAGTGAGAGCTAATGTGGTTCAAAGACAAGGATGACGACTCAAGAGAGCTGGGCTTAGGAGGTAAGCGAGAGGAGGAAAGAGCAGTGATGTATAGGGAAGACTGAGTAGGTCTAAGCTAAGGTTACATTGATGCGAGGGATCAGTTTATAAGTAATAGAGCCTGGGAAACTAAAGGCATAAAAGATATAGACACGTCATTGTAGAAACCCATAGAAGGTATGGAAAACAGGTGATGTGTTGTGATGCATAAGCGTAGAAGATGGTAGAAGGGAAGAGAACAATGCTGATGTGTCGTATGACTAATCAATGGTGATATCAGAAAAGATAAAGAAACACATTGAGCAGGGCTCGAATGGCTGATGCGATAGTCCGTAGAGGCATCAAGGAAAAGCATAGAGAAAGGAAAAGAATACATATAGATTGTAACATTACCCCCCTACTAGATTCTGAATCTCTGATGAGGGTTTGTTCTAAAGACCACAGTAGTCAGCTACTGGGGAACTGGTGATGTTGGCTCATGCCTCCGCACTATATGGATCATCTTCGACAAAGGTATCCTCATGATTGGACAAACAATTGTTGAAGTGGGGGTTAAGGGAATTGTTTGGAGAAGCACTATGACAATGAGGAGTGGGACGATGCAGGGAGCAACGAGTCATGGTAGGGGAACGAGGAGGAGAAACACGGTGAGGAGGGGGTTCCCGATGAGGGGGAGATCCAAGGAATGCACGTGAAGAGTGGGAGGACTGGGATGAAGAGGAGGAGGGAGTACAGGCATGAGTACACGGAGGTCCAGGGCAATGCCATTGAGGGTGACAAGGGGCCCAGATGTGACAGAGGGGGCATTGGTATAATGTGCAAGAGGTACACACATGTCCTAGACGATGACAAACAAAACAGGAGTCATGGTAATAAGGGTGTCCATGATAGAGGGTGATACACCCAGTCTCTTCAGCGTGGATAACTTTGGCGTGATCCATAGCGAGGATCTCTTCGGGGTCAAGAGTGGAAGATGAGGCAGATGGAGTGGAAGGGGTTTCTGACAGTCTTTGTCCTAAGGACAACTGCCGCAAGTAGTGATCTATTTCCTTGAAGAACTCAAGTGTATCCAACTTGTGGAACATGACGACGAGGTGTTCAGTTAGGTCTCTCTGAATAGACCTAAGGAGGGTGGCGTAGAACAAGTTATCGGCGTCGCCAGCATCTAGGTGGGAGGCGATGGCAGAGATATGAGCGATCTGAAGATATGCGGAGTATAAGGTGAAGATGGCAGAGTGTGCATCACAGTGGGCAGAAATGGCTAGGGCCATGTGTGAGTTATGGATATGGTGATGGAGATGCTGAGATACTTCATGCATGGCATAGTCAGAGTGAAGGGTATTAGCATGAAGTGGGACGTTAACAGAGGTTACAGGAGTAGGCAATGTAGTGATAGATACAGGTGGGAGACCAGGCTCCCCAAGAGGCCAAAGAGAAGGGCCTCATCCAGCATGCTGAGTAGGGATATCTTCATCAAGAATCAGAGTGCCCGGAGGTGTGGGTGGAGTGATGGAAGATTCAGATGAGATGAAGGAGACATTGTTTTCGAAGAACATTGTGGTGGTTTAGCGAGAAGATGAGGAAGGGGAAAAGACAGAGAGGTGAAGGTTCTTATATGCTCTCAAAGCAGAGTTAGCATTTTTCAAATCCTGTTCAGGGACCCATGAGTCTTCTGCAGAATATCCCTTCCATCAGATCAGGAAGGAGCAGCGTCCAGAGGTTCCATGGTGTCGGATGATTTTTTCTATTTTGTATTCCTCTTTGCTGGCGATAAGGTCAGGTAGTAGAGCAGGGAAGTTCCAACCGTGTACATCATTTTCGTGATAGGGCGATAAGAGGGTGGAGTGGAAGATGGGGTGAATCTTCCAAGTTTTCGGGAGGCGGAGTTGGTAGGTAATAGGGGAGAGAACCTTTGTGATGGTAAAAGGTCCTTCTCGTTTCGGGGCGAACTTTGGGTTAATGATCAGCTGTTTGAGGTTTCTGGCCTCAAGCCAGACTTTGTCTCCACAAGTGAAGGGAGAGAATTTTCGATGAGTACAAGCAGCCATGGTTTGTCTGGTGAGTTTGTGGGATGCAAGGGCTTCATCTCAAGTGGTGGAGAGGGTTTTTAGACAGAATTCCATGGCAGGAAGAGTGGAGTCAGAGATTACCGAAGGAAGAGTGTGGGATTCATATGCCATCATAAGATAGAATAGAGATTGGTTGGTGATGGAATGAGGGTAGTGATTATGAGTGAATTCAGCGTGAGAGATCTTTTCAGCCCAGAAGCTGGGTTCATTTCCACAAAAGATCCATAGATAGATTTCAACCTCTTGGTTGACTCATTCAGTTTCTCCATCAGATTGGGGGTGATAAGGGGTGGAGAGGGAAAGGTCGTAGTTGAGAAGTTTTCCAAGTTCTTTGGCAAAGGCAGAGGTGAATTGTGATCCTCGATCAGAGATGACTTTGTGGAAAAAGAGGGCGGCAATTCCCTCAGCGGTGATGGATTTCTTAGTAGGGCAGAGAATTACCCCCTTAGTAAGCCCATGGTCAACCACGACCAATAGACTATCAAATCCGGAAGACATGGGTAAGTCCGTAATCAGGTCACAGGTGATCTGCTGGAAGGGGCGAGAGGCAGAAGATTTGATTGGGGTGAGTGGTGAAATGGTAGGATGGGTGTTGGTTTTGTTTTGCTGACAGGTAGCGCAACCTTCAACATATTTGCGGATGTAGGTGGTGAGTCCAGGCCACCAAAACTCAGCGGCGATGAGTTGTTGGATTTTGAGATAACCAGGGTGTCCAGCGGTCTCGTGATCGTGGCAACACTGAAGGATAGATCGACAGAGTTCATCATCAGTGGGTATGTATACCCTTTCCTGGTACATAAAGATACCAGCATCTAATTGCCAGTCTGATAGACATGAGCGGAATGCAAGAGGGATATCCTTGTTCATGGATTGGAAGGCCTGAAAAACAAGTGGGTCCCAAGCGGAGGACGATTGGATGCAGTGATGAAGTGCAGCATCAATGGTGCATATGAAGAGAGATGAGGGAAGAAGGGTGACCCCTTTGTTGTCAAGATTGGAAGCAGGGAGATGATCAGGACGGCAGGAGAGAGCATCGGGACCAGCGAGGAGTTTGCCAGGTACATGGATCATCTTTAGATCAAAACCTCAAAGATCTAGCAGCCAACATGCTTGACGTCGGTTCAATGCTTGTGGTTTGCAGAAATAGGTGAGGTTCCTGTGGTCAGTGAAGACCTGGACAGGAAAGGAGGAACCTTGGAGGTAGTGGCACCAGGATTTTAGTGCACAGAGGACGGCGAGGAGTTCTCGGTCGTAGATGTCATAGTTTCATTCTGTGGGAGAGAATGATTGAGAGAGATAGGAACAGGGATGCCAGTCACTGTTAGAGTTGGTTTGGAGGAGGATACCCCCAGAGGCGCACTTAGAGGCATCAGTGGTGATGGCAAAGGGGGTGGTGAGGTTGGGCATATGAAGAACGGGTTTCGATAGGAATAGGGATTTGAGAGAGTCGAATGATTCCTGGCAACAAGATGTCCATTGCCACTGGAGATCCTTCTTTGTGAGGTCAATGAGGGGTCATATGATGTTGGAGTAGTCTGGGATGATTCACCAGTAGAAATTGGCGAAACCTAGGAAGGAACGGACATCTTTGACTCGGGTGGAAGTAGGCCATGAGGCTATGCTGTCTAACTTGACAGGGTTCATGGCAAGTTGACTGGGTTTGATAATCATGCCAAGATATTCAACTTCCGTGGTGGTGAAGTTACATTTTTCAAGTTTGAGATAGAGGTCGAGTTCCATTATATGCTGAAGGACATGTTTAGTACATTCCTCATGAGTCTTTTCATTGGGGGAAAAGATAAGGAGGTCATCTATATAGATAACTAACCATCCTTCAGTGATCATGTTGCAGAAGGAGTCATTCATGAACCTTTGGAAGGTAGCAGATGAGTTACAGAGACCGAAGAACATTACAGTTGGTTCAAAGAGGCCTTTGTGGGTGACGAAGGTGACTTTCCATTGATGTCCATCTTTGATTCAGACATTGTTGTATCCCCATTGGACATCAAATTTAGTGAAGATCTTTGCATCTCGGAGTTTGTTGATGAGATCAAAGATCAAAGGAAGGGGATAAGCATCACAAATGGTGTGTTTGTTGACGTAGCGGTAGTCTTGGCAGGGGCGAAGGTTTCCACCTTTTTTTTTGACAAAGAAGAAAGATGATGCTTGGGGGGAGTTTGATGGGCAAATCTTTCCAATGGAAAGGTTTTCGTCAAGGAAGGATTCAGTGGCGATGCGTTCATTGGGGGATAGAGGGTAGATTTTCCCAATCTTGGGAATGAAGGAATCATTGAGGTTGATTTCATGATCATAGGGACGCGATGGGAGTACATGGTCCATGGCTTCTTTCGAAAAGACAGAGGCAAAGTCGGAATATTTAGGGGGAAGAGTGGTTTTTGGCTTGGCCTTCTCAGCAGCCATAGCTAATTTGGTTGCTTGGGTAAGGTGGGCGATGACAGGGGATCCCATTGGGATAAAACAGTTTTGGCAGTGGATGATCCTAAAGATGCTGCAATTGAGTCGGGCACAGTTGATGAACTGGTTCCCCTCCTCCCAGTTGTTGTATTCGAAGAGTCAAGCGTGGGCGATGGCATCGACATGGACATGGCAGGGTGGTTTCCGGGGGGGGGGTTTCCAGAAGTGACCATCGTGTCATTTGGTGTCAGCGACATGGTCAAGGTAGAGGTCCTTCGATTGATCAAAAGTTTTGTTGAAGGTTAGGATTCATTTAACCCAGTTGATGGCAGGGTTGACTTCCTTTAGCCAAGGAAGTCCGAGGATGATGTTGTCCTGTCCCAGGGATATGACATGGAAGAGTACTTTTCGAGTGATCCCTTTGATGTTCAGGAACAAAGTGGTGGTGTAACAGATGGTTCCATTTTTGTTAAATGAGTTATTTGCATTTCAGGCATGAACAGGAGAAGCAAGTTTCTGGATTGGAAGGCGGTTCTTCTGGACAAGGTTGTAGTTAATGCAGGAGATGTCTGTACCACTATCAATGAGGGCATGGGTGTCGACAACTTTCATGGTGTGCAAGGGTACAATAATCTGTACTGGGATTTGCATGGCTTTAATTACAGAGGGTACGACTACAGCAGCACATTTGAAAGGGGATGGGAGGACTTGCATTGAGGGAGTCTCCCATTCTAAAAATCCATTGGGGTGAAAGAGATTTGGCGGATGGCTTCTTCGTCATCGTCGTCCTCAATTTCCTCTAGCTTTGGAAGTTCTTCTTCCTTTACTTTTTTCACCTTTCTCTCGGTTTTGGCAAAGGTAGTACACATAGTACTGGAGTGGCTGGGCTTCCGGCAGTGGAAGCAGAGTTTCTGCTCGATGCAGCATTTTCTCTCTTCTGGGGTGAGTTTGGTGATTTGAATGACGTCAATATCCATGGCATCGGGGTCTCTGATTGGTTTTGGCATGGTGAAGGTATGGGTAAGTTGGTGGGTGAGTTTGATGTAGTACTTAGCAATCTCATCAGCGTGTTCCCACTGTTACGACCGCGTAACAATGGAACACCAAGGTGTATCCAAGTCTATGTCTTCCCTTGGTTGCAACCACCGAAGGTCCTAGGACTTATGACTGGCCTAGGTCTTAGTCTTCAGCGAAGAACTAAGAGGCAATGGATACCTAGGACGAAGCCTAGTATCGAGCTTAGAGTAAGAGACGAGGCGAGTGAAGAAAGACTTTACACCATAGATTGTGTAGGTCTAAGTTAGAGATAGAAGTACAAAGTAAAGAGGTTTATATACAATGAGAGTAGGATTCAAGCGGAGCTTGAATGTATATAAGGGCAGGCAAGACGTGAGTCACGTGATGAGTCGCGTCACGTAAGTGAGTAGGTAAAGGAATATGACGCGTATGAGAGAATGTGTTAGGAGGCAGTGTCTGCGGGATAAATAGGAAAAGTTCGGAAGAGATAGGAATGAAATGGAGAGGACCGGAATGGAGAGAATCAGATTGTAGGAAATAGGATCAGAGAGGCTGTTCGAGGCTATGCTCGAAGCAGTCCTCGTAGGCTGTGTTCTGCACAGCGTAGTCTATGAGAGAGGCAACGATGTCGTTCCAAAGGGATGATCCTGGAACAAGGGAGTCGAGGATAGGTAAGGGAATAGGAGAACAAAAGGTAGGGGGTCCTTCAACTGTAACACTCACTGAGTTTGGAAGTGAATTGCTTTCTGGTACCAGTTGTCTATGGTGGATGGGACAGAGTCCATACCCATGATGTGGCACATAAGGGAGGAAGGAATTCCGGCAGAGAAGTACCGGATGAGGACATTGGGATCAGAGATTTTCGTGATGGTGACATGGTGTTGGAATTGGGAAATATATTTCATGAGGGGGGGTCATAGGTGTTGTCCTTTTTCCGGACGATGCAAGTGGTGGAAAGCCAGGCAACAGCATTCCCAATGGTGTCGTGGTGTTTGAACGTGGTTTCAAATTTAGTAATGAAGGAGAAGAAGGTACTGGTGGAGATGGTCGTCTCAGAGAGGGTGTTTTGTTGGAAGGTGGAGGCCCAGATCAAGGCAGAGCCTTCGGTCATGTAGGAGAGGGCAAAGGCGATTCTTTTTGAATCCTTATCATAGACATCTTCATTGATGGTGAGGTAGAAGCAGACAGAGTCTAGCCAGGACATGGTGTTTTTGTAAGACTCATTGTATGCTTCTGGAGCTCTGATACGAAGTTTGGATGGTCGAGATATGACTGGGAAGGGTGATCTGGAAGGGAAGAGGGAAGGAAGTTGGAAGGAGGGGTGGCGGATGACTGGAGTGGGAGATTGAGGGGTAGGCAACCTTGGTATGGAGAATGAGACGGAGAGATGGTGGAAGAGACTAGTTGTCTCGCGTTGTTCTTCCTGAGATGGAAGTGTAAGATCAGGGGCAAAAAAGAGGTCTTCTTCTTCTTCTGCCTCGGAGGTGGATTCCTCAGAGGGGGATTCAATGTGGGCGGGGGTTCGAGCAGGGCCCCAGCGGGGATCTGGTCGCAGAGGAATGGCTGTGGGTAAAGGAGGCTTACGACAGCGGTAGCCTCTTCAAGAGAGCTTAGATCTTTTGTTACACTTGGCCTGAAAACGAACAAGCAGAACTCAGCAAAAGCATGGACAAAGGAGTTGACTCAACGATGGAGTACAAGGGCTACTTCCACAAGGGACTTCCAAGTGGTGGTGACAATCAACAAGTACTTGCTTGATGACAGAGACTTCCTTAGTGAGAGCTAATGTGGTTCAAAGACAAGGATGACGACTCAAGAGAGCTGGGCTTAGGAGGTAAGCGAGAGGAGGAAAGAGCAGTGATGTATAGGGAAGACTGAGTAGGTCTAAGCTAAGGTTACATTGATGCGAGGGATCAGTTTATAAGTAATAGAGCCTGGGAAACTAAAGGCATAAAAGATATAGACACGTCATTGTAGAAACCCATAGAAGGTATGGAAAACAGGTGATGTGTTGTGATGCATAAGCGTAGAAGATGGTAGAAGGGAAGAGAACAATGCTGATGTGTCGTATGACTAATCAATGGTGATATCAGAAAAGATAAAGAAACACATTGAGCAGGGCTCAAATGGCTGATGCAATAGTCCGTAGAGGCATCAAGGAAAAGCATAGAGAAAGGAAAAGAATACATATAGATTGTAACACTCACCAGCTATATATTTAGGGCCCAAGCAATCCAAACACATCCCCCACCCTACTGGCAGCAAAAACAAGATCTTTTGGAAGAAAGAGTATGCTCATTGCACCAATCAATTTATCAAGTGGTGCCAAGATAACCCAACAAAATGTGTCAAGCTCTTTTCTGACTCGACTCAGGATGTGTGAGCAGAGGGCCACACTAGAGTCCAGCTTAATGCCTTCAAGAAGAACACATATCACGAGTTGACAGAGTATATATTTGAAAATGACACTGAACTTAGTGTAGACTGGCTTGCTAAGCCACAGACATTTGTCGTTGCAACTCAGCACTGCCATAATGTGTATATTTATTTCTTTCTCACTATGGTTTTCCAAAATGATATGTTTGTGTAGTTTCAGAAGTTGATACAATGAACAAATCAAGTGTTTGGGTTAAATGGGTGCAGGATTAACCGTTGATGATCTTCAGAGGACAGATAGGACCAAGGAATTTATCAGTAAGGTTTCTTCCTCACATTTGGGCCTGGAGTCACAATTAGTAGGCAAGATCATGAAAGATTTTCTGTGGTTTTCCGCCCTTCATGGATGGTGGAGGTCCAATCCAGTATGCAACATGGCATACAGCATTGCCAATTCTGGTCAAGACTTTGCAGGCCAGACCACTACCTTGTTCAATATGCAACCCAACTTCCTGATGACTGGAGATGTAGCATCATCACTGTGTCCATCATCTGATCTGTTACCCTCATTCACCATACCTAACAACACTCCTGCCATTCCCACCTCCAGTTTCCCTGATCACAAGGATATAATTGGGGGAAACGATCCATCCCAACAGCATCTCATCAGTACCAGTGCCAGATCCTGGGAGTTCAACAATATATTCAACTTCGATGATCTCGATATGGATTTTAACTTTGATGGTCCTTCCATGTCCTCATCGGTTGCGATGGACATTTCTGCACACTCGTCTACTGTACCTACCACCCACAACACCACATATACCAGCATACTACCCGCTATGTCTTCCACTGCCACTGACCCCACTGTTATATCTTTGAATGACAACATTGATTACCATTCACCCCATCCTCTGCCTCTTGTCCCCTGTTTCCCGGAATCCCGCCCCACTAGTCATGCCACCACATCTTCTGCCACTGCCACCACCAATCCTGCTGTTATATCCTTGAATGATGATGTTGATTACTGTCCTTTCTGTCCTCCTCCTCTTGTCTCCTGTCACCCAGAACCCTGTCCCACCACCACCACCACCACCACCACCACCACCACCAACTTCCTTAAATCAGGTAGTCCATCTGCCCTGACCACTGATGACTCCGACTTCGACTCTGCTGCAGCCAACTTGTTCACAAATTTGAACTTGATAAAGCACAAAACCTCTGTCCCTGATGTCAGCTCACAAGATACAGATCCAAAGAGCTAGTTTTCCACAAGCCTCAGTCCCTCCACTACCACATCCACTAGTAAGGCATCTTGCAAATGTCTGCAGTGTAAAGAACACTCTTATCATATTCCATATTTCCCAAAGTCCAACTCCGAGCCTCGAGACACAACTCCGTCGTCTTAGGTATGAACTCCGGAGTGTTTCTTACCTCTGGACTTCCGGACTTGTAGCTATATTTCATTCTCATCACTCTCCATTTCTACTTACTATATAAAGACTAGTTCCGCTCTGTAGATAGTTCCGATCCTGTGTTTCATTTAGGAGCACTGCTCTGGCATACTTACATCCGGTGTACAGCTCTGGTATACTTACATCCGACTCCATTTCACTTATGACCTCCATTACTAATCTGTCTCTGTACTCCATATATAAATCTCCTTATGAGCACATGTATTCTCCAGTTTGAATATCAACTTATACACCAACTCCTAACTCTGTCCGAGTTCTTGACTCTCCTCTGAAAACCCTCCAACCAAACTTGAGCCTAACCAGATCTACTCTGACCCTCTTCTCTGATACTCTGTTCCTCTGCCAAATACTAGGCAATGGAACTCTAGTAAGGGCGCACCACATAAGGTGAAGCCAAGTCCACATCTCTTATACTTAACTCCAGAGTTCTGGAGTTAGACCGGAGTTGAATGGTCTTAACAGTATATTCGAACTCCCACTTGCTAAAGAGTTCTATGCCATGACCACTCAAGCAACTCGCTCACGTACTGCTTTTGGTACCACCATCCCAGATCCTCCAACATCCTATTCCAACCTCTTCAGTACCTTAGGCAACAATCACCGAGGTATTAATCCTGCTCCTCCATTCTAGGATTTCTCTGCTCGTCCTTTTCCAGCCCCTTCCACTTCTATGAGGCAGCATATTAATTGCCCAGCCTCGCCAACTCCAGCTGCTCTGATCACAGAGTTGTTCGGAGACTCTGATTAAGAGTTGGAGACCGAACCCACTCCCACAAAGAGCAAACCCTCCCAACAACCCAGACTCCCCCAGAGATAGCAATGATGACAGTAGCTTGAACAATGGTAACAGAGATGAGCGCATTCCTAGAAACATCCTTGCCCTCCTCACTGATGCCATTAGTGGACTTGCTAAATCCACCAAGTGCCCCTCCAACTCTGGCCAAAGAACGAAAGTCCAAGAACTGGACCAGTTCAATGGTATGGACTCCCGCAAGCTCTGGGCCTTCTTGGTCCAATGCAAGCTCAACTTCCAGGATCACCCCAAGGTGTTCAAGAAAGACTGTGCTAAGGTTATCTTTTTGCAATCCTATCTCAAAGGCATCGCCCTCGAGTGGTTTGAACCGGACCCACTTGAGATGAGTGACCCCACTTTCCGTCCTCTTTGGATGGACAATTATACTGAGTTTGTCTGAGAACTCCAGACCAATTTCGGTCCGCACGATCCAGTCAGCGATGCAGAGCACCAGCTTGATCACCTCACAATGAAGGATGGTTATTGTGTTAACAAGTACGTGGTTGAGTTCAATCACCTCGCTTGTCAAGTCCATGGTTATGGAGAAGGAGCTCTCCGTCACCACCTCTACAATGGACTTCCAGACTGCATCAAAGACGAGATTTCTCATATTGGCAAACCTACCACTCTCGCGGGTATATGCAACCTTGCTCAACCCATTGACATGCGCTATTGGGAATGCAAGTCAGAAGTCAGTCGCCAGACAAAGCTGACAAACCAGTCCTCCGCACCCAAGTTCTTCTCCAACAAATCCTCCACCCCTGCATCCTCCAACAACAACTCCAGCACCTCCAAGGACTCTAAGGAGTCCAAGGGCAAAGGTGCCACCACTTCCGCTGCTCCAAAGCCTGACCTCTCATCGAAGTTAGGCAAGGACAGCAAACTTACCCCCAAAGAGCGCAAACATCGCTTTGACAACAAGCTCTGCATGTTTTGTGGTCTTGCTGGCCACATGGCCAAAGATTGCAGAAAGTCCACCTCCCATGTGTCCAAGGCCTGCACCGCAACCACAACTCCAGAAGCCAAACCGGAGGTCTCCACAGAGACAAAAAAATAGCCTGCAGCCTCCCAGACTCCACACAGAAAGGAGGTTGTGTTGAACCAAACCATGCAATCAAGGAGATCTGTCTCAACACATCCGCTCTTTCAGATCCCAAGTCCCTTATGCCTTCCATCTCACTCACATCTTATCCAATCACTCCCTTTTCCATGCTTATAGACTCCGGATCCTCCAACTGTTTTATAGATACCTCCTTTGTGAATAAACACGAACTTTCTACCTATCCTGTACCCCCGCTCCAACTCCGACTCTTCAATGGAACCTCAAACAGCACCATCACTTGAGCTATCAAACTCTTCATCCATTTCCAAACTGGTGACTTCACTCCGACAATGTTCTATGTCACTCTGCTGGATGGCTCCTGTTCCCTTGTTCTAGGACACAACTGGCTTACCCCCTACAATCCATTGATTGACTGGGTCTCAAGCAGTATGTCGTTCTGCTCACTTGAACAGAATATGCCAGCAATCCTAAGCTCCCCTCCACAGCCTCCGGACTCTCCTCCTCTGGCTGACACCCCATCTGATCCACCGCATTTCTCTGATTGCAAGGCTCCCCTGATCGCGCTCATCAGTGCACCTGCATTTGCATTGGCTTGTCGCCTCCAGGGTTCTGTGCAATTTAGTATGCAGATCTGCCCTAATGAGAGTGAACTCCGTTCCACCTCTGTCTCCTCCGATCTTATCGACCTCTTCAGTGTTCCTCCAGAATATCACAACTTTGCTAATGTCTTCAGCAAGAGCAAGGCAGATACACTTGCCCCACACTGGGAACACAATCTCAAGATCGATTTGGAGGAAGGAGCCTCTCCTCCATTGGGCACTACGTACTCCCTCTCTCCTTCCAAACTCTAGTCCCTTTGAACTTTCCTTGATGAGCATCTAGCAATGGGGTTCATCCGTCCCTCTTCCTCCACCCACACCACTCTGATCCTCTTTGTCCACAAAAAGGACAGTTCACTCTGCCTCTGCATTGACTTCCGAGGACTGAACAAAATCACGAAGAAAGACCACTATCTCCTTTCCCGCATCTCCGACCTCCTAGACGCTCCAAGCCACACTAAAATCTACACTAAACTCGACCTCCGGCATGCTTATCACCTAGTCCACATCACCAAGGGAGATGAGTGGAAGACGTCCTTCCGGACGCGCTATGGCTCGTACAAGTGGCTAGTTATGCCATTTGGTCTCACCAATGCCCCTGCGGCATTCCAGCAGTTCATCATTACCATCTTCGCTGATCTTTTAGATGTTTGCATTATAGTCTATCTGGATGACATCCTGATATACTCTGAGGACAAGGCCTCCCACAAGGAGCATGTCTGAGAAGTTCTCCGAAGACTTCGCAAGCACAGCCTGTATGCAAAGCCCGAGAAATGTGAATGGTCCACCGACT
>JBBPQU010000687.1:0-15993 GCA_038092655.1 Boletus sensibilis | reverse complement strand
TAGAGTTCCATGTCTCAGTGGAAATGATGATGGACATTGGCTCTGGCTCATCATATCTCATGTTGACTTGGGCTACTGAACAGTTGAGCACAATGCACAACCAGGGATGCTATGTCAGAATACATGCGTGGGATAGCACAGGCTGACTGAGTCGCCATATCTTATGCTGACCTGGGCTTTGAATGGTTGGATACACAGCACACAACCTGGATTTATATGTCAGCATGCATGGTGGGACAGCTTGCCGAATCTATGATCAAACATATAGTGCACGGCCTGCAGTTCAATGTCAGCATACGAAGGTGGGATAGCAGGCACTGACTGGCCAGATCTCCCTGGGTTGTCAGATGGTCAGCCACATAGCACATAGCCTTGAGTTCTACGTCAGCATACATGGGTGAGATAGTGGTTGCTGACTCACCAGATCTAATGTTGACCTAGGCTCCTGAATGGCCAGGTATGTAGTGCTCAGCCTGTAGTTCTATGTCAGCATGTGAGGGTGGAATAGCAGGTGCTGACTTTCCATGTCCGCTATATCTCCCCAGGCTATTGGATGGTCTAGCACATTGTCAGTGTACGTGGGTGGGATACTAGTAATAGGTGCTGTATCTACTGTTAACCTGGGCTCCCGAATGGTTGGGTATGTAGCATATGACCTGGAGTGCTATGTCAGTTTACGTGGGCAGGATAGCAGGTGCTGACTCACTGGATCTCCCTAGGCTGTCGGATGGTTGGACACACAGCACACAGCCTGGTTCTATGTTGGTACACATAGGTGGAATAGCGGGCGCTGACTCGCCCTATCTAACACTGACCTGGATTGCTGAATGGTTGAGCACATAGCTCACAGCTTGGAGTTCTATGTCAGCATACGTGGGTGGGATAGTGGGCGCTAACTTGCTGGATCTAATGCTGACCTGCACTTCTGAGTGGTCAGGTACGTGGTGCACAGCCTGCTGTTCTATGTTCAGCGTACTACAAAAATGGGATAGCAGTTGCTGACTTGCCATATCTCACATTGACCTGGGTGGTCAGTTGCATCTAATGGCCTGGGTTCTCTGTCAACATGAGTGAGAACTTGGCAGGATACTAGTCATTGTCTTACCTATTATGGATGGTATCGCATGGCCGGAGTTCTCAGTCAGGGTAGATCACCAAGATACCAGAGCTGGCTCACCATATTTGGGAAGTGATGGAGCATTGTACAATTGTGCGATCATGTACCTCCTGAGGCATGATGAGATGTGCAGAAGACTATAGAAATGTTGAGACACAGGACAATGAGCTGCACCTCCCACCCTAGGTGCTCTGTCAACATAAGTGGGTGAGATACCGGACACTGCCTCACCCTACCTATGGTTTCCCCCATCAGTGGTATTGTACGGCTTGAGTTCTCACTCAGGGGAGGGATTAGATTGGAAAGGAGGAGGCTGGAAGTAAACCTCCACCCACCTTAGATACATAAACTGGTGTGAATGTCAGTGCAACATTCATGGAAAAAGGTCACTGTGTGTGCTTTCGTGAACATGTTAAGTGATCTCAGCAGCTGCTAGCACAGATGCTTGTGAGGTGATGTCAACAACAGCAAGGGGGAAAAAAAAAGGTGCACCTTGAGAACATTCCTGGCACATTGCCTTCTTGTCTTGTCATCCAGACTGTTGGTGGCGAAAACACGAGTCAGGGAATGTACCAGCTAGCTGGAGAGGTTGTTGCAGAGACACGTGTGAGTTGATCAGTCAATGACCACAAAAATGATGCACCTTCAAAAGCTCCCTGACACTTTTGAGAACTTGGCATCTATCCAATGATCTGGTTGGTGGCAACAGGAATACTGGATTGACAAGCCATTGGGTCCAACAATATGTCATGGGAGGAGAAGGGTTGTGGAAGGAGACAAGTTGTGAGAAGTGGCACAACTCTGAGCTCATGCCTTCAAGTTTTGTTTACAACACTTTACACTACACTTATTTATTATGCACTTGGCCTACTTATTTACTACACTTCATCCACTGGTCTACCAACTTGAATGCCTAATTGTGCTCATGCTCCACCCAAGGCACGATCAGGGTAGGATATAGATAGGTCCTTAAATATTCAGTGAGTGACCATAACAGGGTGGTGAATATACAATAAGCATCATCTTCAAGAAGACCATTCTAGACAAATGTGTGAGCTACAATAGGGTTGAATTACTATATGGTCGGCAAAATGAAAGTGAACTTATTTTTGATTTTGTTTTGAATGACACAAATGGCCTCTGCTTTCGCAAGACCTGGCAATGACAACGCCAACACAATCTTGGCAGTGAGGTACTTGATGTTGGGTGTGGTGGGTGGAGATGCCAATGACACTGGAAATGTTGGGAAATATGATGGTGATGGCATATCAGAGGTAATGGGGGATGTCATATATGCCATGGAGGGGGGTGCACTGGCTTGGATGGTGAATGACACCGCTGCCCGTACAACAGCGATGAACTTATATATGATGGAGCTGCAAAGGGGTTGGCAGTTGCAAGTTGTGTAGTCAGATCAACTGCCTGTCAACGGACTCTGGCACTCTTGTTGTTAAGATGCCAGAAGGTTGTGGAGACAATTTGAGTGAGATATGGCTTGACGCGGATGCAAAGAGCATCAACTACTGTACTGAAACCAAGCAGCAGTGAAAAATGCAAGTATGTGATAGATGAAATGCCATTCATTGCCATTCAGTTGAGTGTTCTGTCCAGCATGACTTGGTCTTCCATAGTCTGCTCTTGGAAGAAATAGATGATACAATCTACGAGGTGAACCTCGAGACATTCCTCAAGACATTAGAGGCACCGAGAGTGGTGACAACCTCAGTGATAGTCTCCATAACCATTTTCTGGTACAGCTCCACTCCATCCTTCAGATAATGTTTAAAAGTCCGGTCCACAACTGGTCAAAAGACCGGAAATTGGACCAGACTGGACCGCTTGTAACCGGACCAAATCAGTCTGGTTGCACTGGATTTAATTACTGACCAGTCTGGTCTTTTTAAAATCAAGAAAACAAATAGACTGGTCTAAAACCAGCTGCAAGCGGTCCAGACCGTGACCAGTTGCTTCGCAAACTATATGGGTGGACCGCTACCGTTTTCCCCCACTTCCCATAATTTCTGCATATTTTTATGACTTTTCCCTGCTTTATTACAAGTATATCTATGGTTTAATGACATGTGACCCGGAAATGTTGATATCTCGGCATTGTATGGACCGCATTACGTGATCCAAGGTGTTGTCGATAGCCGAGAGTGAGTACTACACTTCCCCATGCCACCGCCAAGCGTGAATTTCACACTATGACAGCGCACGGACCACTCTTTCAAAAGACTGGTTGCAACTGGTTGCAACCAGCACCTGGACTGCTTTAGACCGGTCCTAAGCGGTCCAGTTGCTGGTTGCCTAGTTCAGGGACAATATTAGGACCAGTCTTGGTCCAGTTGCACTGTTTAGGGGTCAAAAAACCGGACTGAACTGGACTTTAAAACACTATTGATGAAGATATGTTGCAAGTCCGAGCCATGTCTTCATCAGGTGAGGATTCAGTTCCTGTTGCATTGTAGATAATGGACTCCTTGTCTTCTATGCAGGAGTCATTGGTATGTGGTGTAGGTGTGAATGTATAGAGTGCTTTTGCAAAACTTGATCAGTCTTGCAGTGGACTGTTAGAACTTTGCATGAGAGTGTGCCCCCTGGGTTGAGAAGGAGGAAGTGGGAGATCTTGGCTATCATTTTCGTCAATTAAACCTCCATACATCATGGATACATAACCTGGTGTGAATTCTGAGCAATATTCATGGATGAAAGTTAGTGGGCACCATGACCTTCTTGCAAACTGGTCGAGGCAGGACGTTGACCCAAAAGATGTGATAGTTGTAGGTTAGTAAAATTGAATGAATAATATAGTGCCATGCCTGTTGCCTTCTGGGAATCGTCAAGTGTCCTATCCCAAGCTGATGCATTGTGAAGTCTGTCATTTTGCCAGTTCGGCAAAAATCCAGATGGTCACTGCTTGTCAGAATCGGTGACATCAGCAGTGGGACTAGACATTGTTGTGTCTTCCTCTTGCTTGGTCTGTGGAAAATGGCCATGATCTGTTATGATTGGGCCTGGAGGCACGAGTACCCAGTCACCCAGACTTATTTCTTTTCTTTCCCAAACACTGCTGCCTCCATCAGACGACTCCCACGTCGTCGCTCCCTCTCTCTCTCTTCCTCTCCCCTCCTCGTGCACTCTCCCATCAACACGTCCACTGCCTTGTCATCCCTAGGTCATTCGATGGCTGTCCCACAGCATCTCTGATCCTAATCCTCCCGGTGGCTATACCTACATAGCCACCTTATTCCTATCCTATCTGATCACACAATGGCTGTTCCACAGCCTCTCTGATCCTAACCCTCCTGGTGGCTATCCTACATAGCCACCTCATCCCTATCCTCTCCGATCATTTGACGGCTGTCCCATAGCCTCTCTGATCCTAATCCTCCCGGTGGCTATACCTACATAGCCACCTCATTCCTAACTCTCCCAATCACTCGATGGCTGTTCCACAGCCTCTCTGATCCTAACCCTCCTGGTGGCTATCCTACATAGCCACCTCATCCCTATCCTCTCCGATCATTTGATGGCTGTCCCATAGCCTCTCTGATCCTAACCCTCCCGATGGCTATGCCATCTCTCTCCTATTCTCTCCGACCCAGTTCTCCTCGATATGTTCTGATTTCTCCCGACCATTCCTATTCTCTCTGACCCGGTTCTCCCCGATACGTTTCTATTTCTCCCGATCTATTCCTATCTATTTCACTGCCTCGTCTTCCGATTCCTTCCGTTTTCTAGTCATGATGTGATGCAACTCATCACATGACTCACGTCCTGCCTGCCCTAACTTATGTTTGAGCTCTGCTCAAACTCTATTGTACTTCCTATAAATACCCACTCCCCTATGGAGTTGTACCCTTAACTTAGACCTACACAATCTACAGTGTAGACCCACTCCTAGCAGTCTTCCTCTCTGCCAAGGATCTTGCCCTTAGCTCATACCTATCTGCAGGAGGAACTCTAAGCTCACCAAAAGTAGCAAATCCTTGCTACAAATGGGAGACCCTTCGTTCCCGTCTCAGGACTCATTGTCTCATATTCGCTAGAGGAGGCAGACCTCTAGACGACTGGACCTTTGACCAATAAGGGTCAATAGGATAGTTGAGTATCTCGGTTGGCCAGAACTCAACTCACGAATACACGGGGCCCTCTTGAAGTTGTTGCAACTTCCATCCCAGGAGAACCGTTCTACAACTCATCCTCACTACCAGCGAACCGTTCGCCAGGACGTAGTGCTAAGGAGCAGCAAGCTTTAGCAACCTTCGACATCTCGGTGCCCTCGGACCTCTTCGAAGGAGATAGCCAACAAGACCAGGTTGTCCCGTTGTGCCAAGACAGATCTCAAGACATCTGTTAGGACAATCAACCAGTGGTCGACAGTACGGACTCACGGGTTGTCTGTCAACTCTGCATTACCCTTGCAAGGAGTGCTAGAGAGTCGGTCGGATACACTTTGGTGTACCATTGTTACACAGTTATAACATGATCAGTCCCATGGGAAAGCCTGCTAGTGGTTCTCATGGCAGAAAGTGTGGGTGACACACCTCTTAGGCAACTTTCCATTTTGGGACCCCTTCCTCTTTCTACCCTCCCCAATATCCAACACCCTCATATCCTCTTATTTTGCCCACCTCCCACCTTCATCCCCAATCCTGTTCTCTTCAACAATCTTTTCTCCATCAAGACTCTGTAAAGTAAGTTTTTTAGTGACCAATATCTAACTGTAGATGGACTGATCTTCTTACTGGGTTCTTATTGCTCACACCATTAATCTTGTCGCCCATCCATCTCTTTGACTCTCTTCTCAGTTCCATTCTCCTTTCCTCATCTACATCCTCTTTGTCTACTCTTTGTTGTTTTTGTGCCCATTGCCCTTGTTGTGCTCATGGTATCTCTGTGCCCTTGACCTCCTTACCTGTGGCAATGGCTGCATTGGTAAACTAGGTCCACTGTTCGACACATGGTCATTCTTACCAGTCTCGTCCTTTTTATTTCTGCTTGTCTTGTCCTCATCCTCATCCTCCTTGACATTTACCTTGTTCCTGGTCCTGTGTGCCACCTTGTTCCCATTTGCACTGCCTTTCCACCCCCTACTGTACTTTGTAGTCTTGCCTTTTGAACCTCCACCCACCCTGTCTTTCTCTTTGCCCTCTCCCTCACTCCTGTCCTCACTTTTGTCTTCAACATCTGCTTCATTCCTGGTTGCATGCGCTGCCCTCTTGCCAATCATGGGCACCACCTCATTGCCTGCTATATATGCCCGTTCTTGCACTGCCTCATTCCTTTCTGAGCTGTGAGTTGTCTTGTCTCTTTCATCGTGCTGTGACTTATGTACTGTTCACTGTCATCAGTGTGCAGTTCACTGATTGTAAGGAAGCATATACCTTCTAACTCTTCCATTGTGGCTGAGCTAACCAGACAGGTAGGTGTCAACATCGTGTGTGGCTCTGTAGACATATTGGGGCCAGGTGGTTGTCAAGCTCTCACATTATGTTCTTTGTGTTCTGTTTGTAGTTTCTTCTTGAACTCTTTGAGTTTGTGAATTCTGGCCACTTTCTTGTTTTGCTATGACTGTCCGTGTGATCTTGGCACATGGTGCTTGCTGCTCTGACCATCCAGGCCAACCCAGCCTGGATGGGCCTCTGTTACAGTTGAGGGACCCCCCACCTTTTCTTTTTCCATTCCTTCATCTATCCTCGACTCTCTCGTTCCAGGATCTTCCCTCTGGAACGACATTGTCGCCTCTCTTGTGGACTACGCTGTACAGGACACAGCCTACGAGGACTGCTTCGAGTACAGCCTCGAACAGCCTCTTTAATCCTATTCTCCCTGACCCAGTTCTTTCCTTTTCTTCCTATATGTTCCGACTGTTCCTATTTATCCCACGGACACTGCCTTCTAACGCGTTCTCTTGTACGCGTCGTATTCCTTTACCTATTCACTTATGCGACACGACATGTCATACAACTCGTGTCTTGCCTGCCCTTATGTACATTCAAGCTCCGCTTGAATCCTACTCTTACCTTATATAAACCTCTCCTCTCTGTACTTGTGTCTTTAACTTAGACCTACACATTCTACAGTGTAAAGTCTCTCTTCACTCGCCTCGTCTCTCATCTCGAACTCGATACTAGGCTTCGTCCTAGGTATCCCTTGCCTCTTAGTCCCTTGTCACGACTAAGATCTAGGCCAGTCATAAGCCCTAGGACCTCCGGTTAAATAGAACTGTAGGAAGATATAGACTTGGAATACACCTTGGTGTTCCATTGTTACACAGTCATAACAGCCTCCTTGTTCCTTGCTCACGTTAAGACCATCTAATGTAGATGGTCGAACAGTGTGCTTCAAGTGAACCACATGGGAGCTTGAAGTGTGGTAACAGTGGTGACCGATGTGTACTACATGTGTGACCAACTAACAAAGTGAGTAATATAACAAATAAAGTAACACACTGCACAGTGGGATACTTTTACTGATCAATAGTAAATATGTAGATATATTTCTGTCCATTTGCTGCTCCCATGGCTTCACCATTCAAGCCTAGGCAGTACTTTTGCATCAACTCCATTGGACCATCTTGCAAAAAGGGTTTTATGTCTCATGCAAGATTTCTTTAGCACAAAAAAACTTTGCATGACCCTTTAAAAGCTCAATCTCATAGAAATCATCCTCGCCAGCAGCTGTATGTTCAGGATGTAAATGATATGGGAGAGAATGACATGCCACAACATGGCTCCTATTACATACCCCATCCAGTTTTAAATGGTGAGTACTACTAGTAGTATCATGGTTTGGGGTTGAAGCTGAAAGTTACTACTACCATTAAACAATATCCTAATTAATGTAGGTGTCTGCTGTGGTGCTGATGGCAATGATCTGCCAACTGGGGCCCCTCCATCTCAATCCCATCATCCAAAAATTGGACAAGATTCCAATTCTTGGCATCCATTTCTGAACAAAGCTCAATTTCTGCTTGCAGATTTCCTGTTTTGCACAAATGAGATGCCTGCAGCTCAAGTAAATGAGCTTATGCAAATTTGGGCCACATTCAATCAAAACCATGACAACCCTCCTCCTTTTGCATCAGCTTCAGATCTTTATCAAAAAATTGATCAGATCAATGGTTCAAAAGCATGGAAGTCTTTTTCCTTTTCCTATTTAGGTGTAGACTTGCAAGATGAAAGCCTTCCTACTTGGAAGTGATCTATATTCCAACTGGTGGTCCATGATGCCAAGTTACTTGTTCAAGAACAACTTTCTTGTCCAGAATTCACCCACTATATGGACTATTGTCCACAACAAGTATTTGATGACCATAATAACCATGTATGGTCAAACTTCATGACAGGACATTGGGCCTGGGAACAATGTGTAAGTTTATTTAAGTTGGATTATTTACTACTTATTTACTAGTTCAAATACTAATACTCTACTAGAATATCCTTTCAAAGGATGAGAAAAATCATGGGGCCATGTTTGTTCCCATTATTCTTGGTAGTGATAAAACCACAGTTTCTGTGGCTATAGGCAAGTATTGGCCACTTTATCTCACAACTGGCAATGTCCACAATACTGCCAGGCGTGGTCATGACTCAGCTGTCAGTTTATTGGGATTTCTGGCCATTCCTAAAAGTTTGTTATTTATATATTGTCATTTGTTTTTCAGTATAATGTTTGATCATCATGTTTCTAGCTGACCAGGAATTTCAAAATGATCAAGAATTCTGCAATTTCCAGCAACAATTATTTCATGCATCTTTGGAGGCAGCTCTTCAACCTCTGGAAAATGCTATGACAGAGCCAGAGATCACATTATGTGCTGATGGCCACTACAGCAGAGTGATATATGGTGTTGGACCATATATTGCTGATTACCCAGAGCAGGTACTTTTGTCCTGCATTGTTCAGGGATGGTGTTCCAAGTGAGTGCTAGTATATTCCTTCAGGCTGGATCTTCAAGTTGTCTAATACTAATTGTTTAGATGTCTTGCTGATCAGAAAGATTTGAATATATCAGCAACAAGCCTGATTCCTCACAATCATGATCATACACAACTGGCAATGCAACATCTAAGTATGAATGAACTATGGAAAAAATATGGGATCATTGATGGTATTTTAGTAAGTATTCTTCTTTTTATGGAGTACTTCAAGTTTATACTAGTATGAAAACTTGAAATAGCCTTTCACTGCAAGATTTCCAAGGGCAAATATTCATGAGCTCATTGCTCCTGATATTTTACATCAAATCATCAAAGGAACTTTCAAGGACCATCTGGTTGAATGGATGAAAGCATAAATTAAGCAGCATTATGTCAATAGTGATGCTATTTTGGCTGATATTGATTGTAGGTAAGAAATTTAATCATTATCTCAAATTTTATTTTGTGACTAATATATATAGAATTGCAGTTGTACCAGGTTTTCCTGGCTTGAGGCAATTTCCACAAGGTTGTGGTTTCAAACAATGGACTGGAAATGACTCCAAAGCACTTATGAAAGTAAGTTGTTCTATATTTGGATTTTTATTTTCAAGAGATGTTTGATCTATATATTTAATTAGGTGTATCTTACTGCAATTGCAGACTATATACCAACTCAAATGATACAGGCTATAGCTGCTTTTATGGATTTCTGTTATCTAGTTCAACAATATGCTCTTGATGAACAAGATCTCAAGCAAGACATTACAAAATGCTTTGCAACAGTTTGAAACTCATCACACAATCTTTGAAACAAGTGGAATTTGTCCTACAGGAATTTCTATTCCACATATTCATGCACTCCAGCATTATCAAGATCTTATCCAGCTTTTTGGTGCTCCTAATGGGTTATGCTCCTCTATCACTAAATCAAAGCATATAAAGGCTGTTAAGAAACCTTATCGGCACTCAAATCACAATAATGCTTTGCATCAAATTTTGATTATCAATCAGTGACTGGATAATCTTACATCTTTCAGAAATGCACATATTGCATCAGGTATGATTTCAGATTTATGTATTTATTACTACCACTAGAAGATTACTTATTCTACTGTTGAACTCATCATTAGGGCTATTAAACCCATCCACAATGGATCCAAATAATCAGTTGGAGGATGAAGACTCAGGCTGCTATGAAGAAATAGGTATTAGAGATGATACTCACTTGGATGAAGTTGAAGCAGTTGCCAGTCATGATACTACTATGGAGGCATGGGTTGAGCTGGCAAAAGCACCCAGTAAGTTCAAGTTAATTTCTATCTTAATAGCTACTGGTTAATAAATATAAATACTTCTTACTAGATCCAAGATGATTGCAAACCTTTGAACAAATGGGTAATCAGATCCAGTGTCCAACATTGCCTGATCTTGTGGCCCAGTTTGTATATGAGGAAAAACATCCCAATGGCTTGAATCCACCTAACAACAACTATCATCCAGTTATCACAAGAGGATATTGTTATCCATCAGCCATTGCCACATTGTATGCTCCCAGTGATCTGTGTAACATTAAAGGATTACACAGACAGCGGATTCATGCTTCTCCATCGTGGAGAAATACCAAGGCTGCAAGATTTTGTTGTGTTTTTATTGAAAAAAACTCAAATCTATCAGGTATTCATGGTTTATTCATTGCTCAGGTTATTTTATTTTTCTGCATTACACATCAGAGTATCAAGTACTTTTGTGTTTTGATGCACTGGTTTGATATTATTGGTACTTATCCATGTTCCAAAACTGGTATGTGGATGGTAGAGCCAGAATTTGATGACCAAGGAGAACAATTGGTTTCTGTTATTTCTGTGGATAGCATTTTACGACCTGCTCATTTGATACCAGTATATGGTGACATTACTATTCCTCGAGGTTTTCAATACACTGACTCACTTTTGGCCTTCTCTGCCTATTACATAAATAGGTATTCTGATGATCATGCATTTCTCCTTGGTACCCTGGCACATTGAAAAGATTCCAGGAACTTGTCCTCCCTCGGTGGTACTGTTATATTGGTGCCCTTGATGATCCATGGAACTTGGTTCATCCAGTATATGTGGAATTTACCCAGGTACTTTGGAACAAGTTTGCCAGGGTGGAACATATTGTAGCTCTATGAGATGAACCTGTCTATGCACTTGTAAGTGAGAATGAATATGGTGTTCATTGGGCTGACTGTTTTAAGCTTAAGCAAAGAGCTGCTGAGTGGTGTTCAGAAATTGCCAAAAAGGCACTTCTAGCTGTTGCTCTTTTTTTTAAGGAGTATGAGGAGCTAGCCACTCCTATAGGTTGAGCAAACTATATGGCCTGGGCTGTGCCCAAAAAACAGTTTGTTCATGACCACAAAGGTAGAAGGGTTATTGTTCCACCTGAGGTATTTCCTTACATGTGGGAGGAGGTAACAGAAACTGAGGATGATGCTATGGTAAAGGCATCTTTCCATTGAAGTGTTACTTGTATTGATGATATTTATAGAAGACAAAGGGTGCATTGTTCCATCCTTGCATCATTGAAACCTTTGCATATCTCATTGAGACTCTTTCCAATGTCACAAAGGAATCACAAGACTTGAGGCAATCTATTGGTGGCCTGGCCTTGTGTACTGCTGGAGTAAGTTTGCTCAACTGTATATCCGACCAATATTGTGTTCACTCAGTTTGTAGGTTGAGCAAGCTTTCAGATTCTGTGAGAGTGGAGACCTGGTTATTCCTAGGAAAAGAACATCTAGAAAGTTCTCAAAGAAAAACTGGGAATTTGCAACTGGTGATATTGTTAGGGCAACCAGTCAGTTAACAGACAAACAATGGGAGAAGCTCAAGGAACTGGCCAGGAAGCATTTGGACAATACAGTAGATGGGATGGAACAAGTTTTGTGTGAAAGGGCTGGTATTAGCACTGGAAGGGTATTGTATATTGAGGAGGACTCAGAGTCAGAATAGATTAGAGTGATCCATAATCCAATACACTTTTTATTTATTTTAAGAATAGGTCTGAGAAGACTAGAAGACTTGGTAAATATAGGTGTACATTGTGTGTGTAGTAAATGGGCATACAGAAGTGTACTGAAAAACACAGTAAACAATGGTACATACAAGTATAAGGGCAGTAGTGAGAAAGACACTAGTATAAAGTGTTGTAAACAAAGGGCACAAGTCTCTCACTGCCATGCTGCATGACACATTGTTGGGCCTGATGGCTTGTCAATCCCACATTTTCATCACCATTGACTAGATCATTGGGTGGAGGCTGAGTTCTTAGAAGCATTGGAGAACTTTTGAAGGTGCATTGTTTTTGCGGTCATTGATGTCAGCTCACACGTATCTCTGTGACAAACTCTCCAGCTGACTAGTGCATTCCTAACTCGTGTTTTTGCCACCAATAGTTCTGATGACAAGACGAAGAGGTGATGTGTTGGGGATGTCCTCAAGGTGTGCCCTTTTTTGTTTGCTATCATTAATAGTCTCCCACTGCACTGCACAACACATCATTGGGTCCGATGGCTTGTTGATCTCATGTTTTCATTACCATCAACCAGATCATGGGGTGGAGGCCAAGTTTTCAAAAGCATTGGGGAACTTTTGAAAGTGCATCGTTTTTGCAGTCATTGATGTCGGCTCACACATATCTCTGCAACAACCTCTCCAGCTAACTGGTGCATTCCCTAACTCGTGTTTTCACCACCAACAGCCTAGATGACAAGACGAGGAGGCAATGTGTTGGGGATGTCCTCAAGGTGCACCTTTTTTTGTTTGCTATCGTTGATATCGCCTCACAAGTATCTGTGCCAGCAGCTGCTGACATCAGCTTCAGGGAGGATGCTCAAGCATTGACTGCCAGTGTAAGTTGTCTATCTTCTAACTACTAATATATCCTCTAGTTGCTTGCAAGTCTGCCTAGGAGCATGGTACACCATTGTCAGATGTCATATGACTCAATTATGAAACACTCAGTTTGATCCTCAGAAGACTGACTTGCTGTTTGAGAAGACTTGCCATCGCACCTCTGTCTGCTCATCCAACTCAATGTCCTTTGAAGAACATGCAGGCAATGATGACACCAAGTCTCCTCGTTATCTTCCCATTTCTAGCCTCAGCATCCTGAGCATGCATACGCCCAAGGAAGATGACATGGTAATGAATTAGTATGCAGTTTCACTCTTTATTTTGATATTCTTATTTGACATATGACTAGATGCTTGGTGGTGGCCATGTATGGCGTCGTTGCATGATTGGTTCTTCTCCATGCATCCAAGTAGAGCGACATAGGAACATTCTTGTCAACCCTTCCAGGACAATCTTCAGTCATATCAAGAACGCCCACACAGAGAACCACGAGTTCCCCAGGGTCTCATGCATTATTGAGACAAAATCATCAATCACCTCCACTACTAACTTGCTCAAGTTTGGTAATGAATGCATGATTCATGCAAGGCACAGTCTGCTTGAGCAACAGAGCCTCAAGAATGCAGTATTAATGGGTGATGGCAAGGATCTTTCAGCATCATGTAAGTGCCATCTACAATGTATGATGCAGGATCCTCATATTTTGCTGTAGTCCACATGCCCGTTTTTACTCAGCCTGACCTCACCAACCACTCCAGGTTGAGTACATGTACATTGAGTTCAGGGACAGAAACTCCCTTGCTTTCAATTTCCAATTGTTATTCCTCATTCTCTGAAGGATCATTGTCAAGCATTGATCCATCACAACTCAATGTCTTGCTTTCAAATGCCAATGCCACATATCCACACTCTAACGCCGCCCTTGGTCGTGCTCGTCCTCATGTACACGGTCACCATTGCCACATATCCTGAGGTCTGTCATATGGTCTGATCAAGGGGAATAATGCTTACTGCTGTCATCCAGACCATGAAACCTCGAATAACACTGAGACAATACTTCTCCTTCACTGTGCCCAAGGAGATTACCTTTTTGCTGAAACAGCCTCAAAACATCAAATTGCATTGAGGCAATCAGATTATTACAACTGTTGCTTCAACCGAGTTCACACAAGAAAGTGAAGATGTACTTGGACAAGATGCCTCTGGCTTCTAAACTTCAAGACATCGCTATGGAGCTCACTGCTGCCACAGAACTCGCCAAGACTAGGGAACAGGAATGGGAGGCAGTGGGAGCAAAGCACAAGCAGGGATGGGACATGTCAGAGCTGATGGATGGGAATGTGGATCCAAATAAGATGGAGTTCTCGAAAGAAAAACCATCTGCACCAAAGAAACAGCAGTCTCATTGGGATGCAGCCCTGACGGAAAATGCTTCTTCCATTACCAGTGCTGGAACTCCCAAACGCTCACATTGGGACCATTCTAGGAGTTGGCAACCTCACCCTCTTCAAGCTGGAGGATACTTAGTATTTCGCAAAGATCCTGAAAGAGGAGGATGGGATTGTGCTGTCAGTAGATGAAATGAAAGAACACAAGATCATGTGGCTTCTCCTGAAGATCAAGAACTGCCCTCCATCATATCACAGACACAGCTTGTGAGTTCAGCGCTGGTCAACTCTTTGATGAAGTCCTCCTGCCACTCATGAAACACACTCTGGAAGATCAAGAACAACATCTGTTGGTCAAGGTTATCAACCTTGTTGGTCCATATGTGCCCAAGATCCTAGTCATCATTGAACCTCTACCTATTGACAAGGATTACTATGCTCGTATCAAAGGGCGTGAAATCGTATACAACCCCTCAAAAGTGGCTGGTCTTGCCCACATGATCTCCACCATGCACCCTGATATTGATCATGCTGATGAATACATTGGCAATACGACTGCCTGCACATTCTCTATTGTCACATCTGCTCTTGGTATTCCTTTGCTACTTCCCTTCCTCAAGGCTGTCTGCCACAGTAACCAGTTGTGGCAGGCGGATTGCACTGGCATTCAAATCATTCAACTACCCACACATTCTCCACCATTGCATCTGCTCTTGGTATTCCTTTGCTACTTCTCTTCCTCAAGGCCATCTGCTGCAGTAATAAGTTGTGGCAGATGCATCACACCGGTATTCGAATCATTCAACTGCCCTTGGTATCCTTTTGCTACTTCTCTTCCTCAAGGCCATCTGCCACAGCAACAAGTCATGGCAAGGCACTTTGCACTGGCATTCAAATTGTCAAATCGCCCACACATTCTCCATTGTCACATTGCTACTTCCCTTCCTCAAAGCCATCTGCCACAGCAAAAAGTCATGGCAGGCACATCATGCCGGCATTCAAATCATTCAACAGATTGCCATCATGATGGGCTGTGCCATGCTTCCTCTGACAGCCCTCAGTCTTGCTGCCCTGACTGAAGCTGGACTGCCTTATAGGATTGAGTCATTTGACAAGGTGCTCAAACCTCTTTGGCTTGTATCCATCTATGCTGTGGCAAGGGTCTTGCTGCCTTTTTGAAGGTGATCTGCTTTATTATTTCCTTTATGGACCCCAAATACACCTCTTATTATACCAAGGAAGTTACTGTCATTCTCATCCCCAAATTCCAGATGTCTGACAAAGAGATGAAGAAGATCGTGCTGAAAATGGTCCAGCAATGTGCTGCTACGGTGGGTGTCACAGCAAAGTACATTAAATAGAACATTCTTCCTGACCTTTTTAAGGTGTTCTGGGTTCATATGGCATTGGATAGACGCAACTATTGGCAAGTCACAGAGACAACTGTGCAAAACTCAGGCATTTCAGAGATCATTGGGAAGATAGTAAACAAGCTGAAGGACTAGTATTTTAAAGTCCGGTTCAGTCCGGTTTTTTGACCCCTAAATAGTGCAACCGGACCAAGACTGGTCCTAATATTGTCCCTGAACTAGGCAACCAGCAACTGGACCGCTTAGGACCAGTCTAAAGCAGTCCAGGTGCTGGTTGCAACCAGTCTTTTGAAA
>JBBPQU010000686.1:0-16001 GCA_038092655.1 Boletus sensibilis | reverse complement strand
CCAATATCACTGACATATCCCGTACACTATGTACCTCACTTCCTGTCATTCCGGAGTAGTATGGACTATAAAGCCTGTAACCTAGGAATACTGGAATCTAGTTACCTTCACATTGGTTTCTCAAGTCTGTCCGTCGTCTCATACTCCACTCATTGTGAGCCTCTGCTCGAGAACTACCATTGTTCTCACTTCCTGTCTCATTCCTTCACTCCTTCGGACTCCTGCTCTTTCTCTTCGGACTCTTACACATCCAGTTCCGGACCGACCAGACCAATCTCGTTTCAACCCGAATTACTTTCGGATCCACTTTCTCTCAGGTTTGTACCTTCAGGCACCTCTCCTGATAACACTTCTCTTCATAGTAGAATCTCTTTGGACGATACTCGCGTCCCTTCACCATCCCTGCAAGTTCAGGACAGTTTCATTAGTCCTCCGAACCACTTAAGTTGTTCTACACCGGGCAAACTCTGAGGGGAACTCCAGAAAACTCCAGAGTTGTCTTGGGCGGACAGGACTTGGCTTCACCATATGTGGTGCGCCCTTGTCAGGAGTCCTGTTTTGTCCCGGAATTTACTAAGGGTCGGAGTAAGACTTAAGGCGTACTAGACGTCAAGTTGAGCAGAGGTTCAGAGGAGAGTCTTCGAGACTCAGACGGAGGGTTTGGAGTTTATCTAAATCGATATTTGAACTGAGGAGAAAGTACAGGAGTATCGGAGGTTTATATACTACGGAGTTGTAGGGGATTAGTAATGGAGTGGAGCTGGTTTGTAAGTAAAGTATCGGAGGTAGAGTAAAGCCGGAGCTGTGCTCCTAAGCAGAGCACAGGTATGGAGGGAAACAAAGAGCGAGACTAGTATATACAGGGATGGAGATGGAACATAAGATAACATATTGATCATAGACAAGGTCCGAGGGTCAGGAGTTGCGTCTCTAGTGAGAATGCACCGGAGTTCATATGTACAGATGTGGAGTTGGTCCGGAGGACTGGGGTTGGACTTGGAGGATTTCCGGGATATGACATTAACATGCTGTACTAGTACACACCAATTCCTTGGCCTCCTTCTCATATGCCTGGACTTGGATTGCAGTGAGCTAGTGGCATGGAGGAGGGAAAATATTCATCTAGACGTACCTCTTTTTGTTGCTGGCTTAAAGTATTGTAATACTCTTGGAACTCAGGAGTGGTTCCATTTGTTGCATCTTTGAATCCCTTCAACTAGTGGTGTGCTGTAGAGAGCGTCCACTCCCTACGGTTGTAAAGCACCGTTTTACCATCTGTCACTGCATCAATCCGAGTCCAAAACCAGTCTGCTCCATATCCGTCGCAGTCCAGTCAATCCAAAGTCCGGAGTCCTGTTTCCGAGTCTGAGGAAGGTCCGGAATGGTCTAGATAAGTTTTCTTTTACCTTCATTTAATTCCAATATGCACTTGCGAAGCGCATGTCCATTTATTAGACAGTTCATTTCCAGTGCTGTTAGCCTGTCACTCATATCTTAGCTACAATATATCTCGTACAACTCCAGATTAGTCCGGAGTATTTAAACCATGTACTCTCCGTGGGTAATATAGTTTTCTGCACGCCAGGATTTCTCATCATCGTATTGTCCATTGTCGTACCGTCCGACAATCGTATCGCCCGTATCGCATTCCACCAATTATTTCCACATCTCCAACCACCGTTTGACATCCTCCGCCCATTCCTTTCTCCTCCGGAGTTCCGGAAACTCCGGAATCATCATTCTTAGTCCGGAAATACTCGGACTTGCAATATCTTGGGTGTAAGTCAATTAGGATCGGAAACTGACTAGTCTCTCTTCAATGTAGGATCCCTTGGACGACTACTTGCGTCCTTCTTCCCTTTCCGCAGGTTCAGGACTAATTTCCAGTCCTCCGAACCATTTTTGTTGTTCTACAACACTTGACCCGGGTAGGACCAAACATAGCCCTTGATAGGTGAAAGGAGGTCTAGGAGTCGAGGAATTCCACGGATGCAAGAGCAATCTTGTGGTGAAGGGAGTCGTCCAGTGGAGGTCCACAACAGTGACAATGACAAAGGAGTTCTAGGGTTTCACGGACACATAAGTGATCACGTGACAAGTGAGTCGTCCAGTGGAGGTTCACAACAGTGATGACGATGAAGGAGTTCTAGGGTTTCATGCACACGTAAGTGATCATGTGACAAGGGAGTTGTCCAGCAATGTCTAAGACAATGTCAACGATAAGGGGCCCATAGTACGGTTGCTCAGAAGCACACCGACCAGTCTAGTGTTCTAGGATTCGAAGGTGGAGATGAGAGATGAGGGAATGCAAGGATTAAGTTGATTGTCACCAGATGCTAGGTAAGACAAGGGGGGTCTAAGCTAGGGATTTGTACTGTGAGAGTCATGTATTTATATGTAAGGGATCCACACACAGACCATGAGAGAATAGTACTAAAAGTGGAGGGGGAATATGAATGGTGCATCATATGATTAATGGGAACCAATGAGAAGACAATGTGTCAATAATATTACAAAAAAAGAAGAAGACACAATCATGATGTGATGACTGCAGAGTCATGTGGAGAAACGGCTGTAGCCAAGTGGAGAATCATGTGCTTGAGGAGATAAAGAAACATATGAGGCAGGAGTCAAATGAGCGACTCATAAGAATACAGTGTATAGCTAAAGTGTGAGAAAAGAAAAGAGTAGTCCAATGAATCATAACAGAAACCTCAAACAGCTGATAGCCCATCCAAAGTTTGCCCCTAAACACAAAGGACCTTTTACCATCACGAAAGTCTTATTGCCGATTACTTACCAACTCTGCCTCCTGAAGACTTGGAAAATTCACCCTGTCTTCCATGCCACCCTCTTATTGCCTTATTGTGAGAATGAGATACATGGTCAGAACTTCCTTGCACCACCACCTGACCTTATTGCTGGTGAAGAGGAATACAAAATAGAAAAGATCATCTGACATTGTGGGACCACAAGTTGCCGCTCCTTCCTGATCCAATGGAAAGGATACTCTGTCAAAGAAGACTCATGGGTCCTCAAATGGGACTTGAAAAATGCTAACTCCACCTTGAAGGTGTATAAGAACCTCCATCCCTCTGTCTTTCCCCCTTCTTTATTCTCTCACTAAAACCACCACTATGTCCATCGAAACCAATGCCTCATCCCTTTCCTCTGAATCTTCTATCACTCCACCCACACCTCCAGCTTCTCCAATCCTTAATGAAAATGTCCCTACTCAGCTGCTGGTTGGGGCCCTTCTCTGTGGCCTGTTGGAGAGCCTGGTCTCCCTCCTGTTTCCATTGCTATGTTATCCCCTCCCATAGTCTCCATTAATGTCCCTCTTCATGCTAACACTCTTTGTTCCAATTGTGTCTTGAGTGAAGTAGCCCAGCATCTCCACCACCACATCCATAACCCTTGCATGACATTGGCCATCTTTGCTCACTGTGATGTGGACTCTGCCATTTTTGCTCTATACTCCGTGTATCTCCAAGTCACCCATATCTCAGCCATTGCCACATGTCTGGACACTGGCTGTTACAATCCATGCAGACTCTTTTTCCTTTCATTATGCTTTTCCTTGACTCCTTTACAAACTATTGCATCAGCTGTTTGAGTCCTACTCAATGCATTTTTTTATCTCTTGATTATCTCACCATTGCTTAGTCATATGATGTGTCAGCATTGTTCTACCACATTCCATTGTCTTCCACACTTACACATCGTGACATGTTATCCTTGTTTCATCCCCTTCCATGGGTTTCTATGATGACGCATACCTATCTGTTATATCCTTTAGTCTCCCAGGCTCCATAGTATATAAACCCCACTCCTTGCATTGATATACCTTAGCTTAGACCTACTCAGATCATGCTATACATCGCTGCTCTCCCTCTTCTCCCTCATTCCTTCTTCTCACCTAAGTTCCAGCTCTCACTTGAGTTGTTATCATTACTCTTGCAATCCACCTTAACTGTTTTTAGGGAAGTCTCTGCCTTCAGGTGTGTACCTGTTGGTCATCCACTACTTGGAAGCCCCTTGTAGAAGTAACCTTTGAACTCCAATGTTGAGTCAACTTCTTTGTCCTTGCTTTAACTGAGTTCTGCTTGTCCATCTTTGGACCAAGCGTAACACTGGTGATGCTGACAATTTGTTCTATGCTACCCTCCTTAGGTCCATTCAAAGGGACCTTATGGAACACCTCGTCACTGCATTCCATGAGTTGGATATGCTAGAATTCTTTGAAGAAATTGACCACTACTTGCTGCAGTTGTTCCTAGGATAGATTCTGTCAGATACCCCTTCCACACCATCCACTTCCTCCTCTGCTTTAGACTCCGAGGAAATCCTCACCATTGACTGCACTGAAGTCACTCATGCTGAAGAGACTGGACATGTAGCTCTTTATCCCGGACACCCCCACTACCATAATTCTTGTTTCATCTGCAATCGCCTTGGACACATGCACACATCATGTTCCCTCTATCAATGTCCCATCTGTCATATTTGGGCTCCCCATCACCCCCAATGGCATTGTCCTGGACCTCCTCATGTCCGCACATGTACTCCATCTTCATTGTCCTCCCAATCCTCTCACTCCTCCTGTGCATCTCTTGACTCTCCCTCTCACCATGAACCTCCTCCTGTTACGATCCATGCATACTCTTTTTCCTTTTCTATGCTTTTACTTGACTCTTCTACAAACTATCATGTTAGCTGTTCGAGCCCCACTCAACGTGTTTCTTTTCCTTTGTGATTATCTCACCACGACTTAGTTATACGACGCGTCAGCATTGTTCCATCTTATTCCATCACCTTCTACACATACGTGTCGTGATGTGTCATCTTTATTCCATACCCTTCCATGGGTTTCTACGATGACGCGTACATATCCCTTTTATGTCCTTTATCTCTCAGGCTCTTCCAGTATATAACTGATCCCTCACAATGATGTAACCTTAGCTTAGACCTACTCAGTCTTCTCTATAAACATCGCTGCTCCTCTCCTCTCACTCGCCTCTAAGCCCAGCTTGCTTCGAGTCATTATCCTTGCCTCATAATTCACCTTAGCCATCACTAGGAAAGTCTCCACCTTCAAGTGTGTACTTGTTGGTTGTTCCACCACTTGGAAGCCCCTCGTGGAAGTCACCTTCGGACTCCATCGTTGAGTCAACTCCTTTGTCATTGCTTTTACTGAGTTCTGCTTGTCCACCCTTGGGCCAAGCGTAACACCTTCTCCTCATGTACCCCCTCCTCACTCTTCTACTACCAACTGCCACTCCCCACATCATGTCACACCCCCTTGCCATAGTTTCTTCCCAAATGCATCACTCAACCCTCATTTCAACAACTGTTTTCCCGAACATGAGGATACTCCTGTTGAGGATGATCCCTACAACTTGACAGCTTGGGCTAACATCACCGGATCTCCTGGCCCTAACTACAGAGACTTTTGACTAGTCTTCATTGGAGATTTGAAGCTAGTTGGGGGTAATGTTACAATCCACCATGCATACTCTTTTCTTCATACTCTTCTTCACTTACTCACTCTATGAACTATCACATCAGTTGTTCGAGCTCTGCTCAATGTGTCCTTTATTTCTCCTTGATTTACTCATCATGCTTAGTCATACAATAGTCAGCATCCTTCCATCAGCTTCCCTCATGTTCTATGCTTACATGTCACGACACATCATCATTATTCCATCTCCTTCTATGGGTTTCCATTATAATGTGCTACTTACTCTTTATATATCCTTTATTCTCTCAGGCTCTATAGTATATAAACCTGATCCCTTACATTGATGTACCTTAGCTTAAACCTACTCAGATCATGCTATATATCACTGTTCCCTTCTCCTTCTTGTCACTATCTCCTCTCCTAAGTTCTGGCTCTCATTCAAGTCATTATCATCATCTTCACATCCACCTTAGTCGTTGCTAGGGAAGTATCTGCCTTCAAGTGAGCACTCATTAGTCATTCCACCACTTGGAAGCCCCTCATGGAAGTAACCCTTGGACTCCAGCATTGAGCCAACTCCTTTGTCTTGCTTTAACTGAGTTCTGCTTGTCCACTCTCAGGCCAAGTGTAACAGCACCTATCCAAACCATCCTGACCTTTGCCAACCACACAGCCGTAATTCATTGCCCCAGCAATGTCCAAGAACCAATCCAAGCAAGAGCTCCCCATACCTCCATCACCAGATTTAACTCCAAAGCTGAACCTGGCTCCTTCTGCCCTCCTCTGTCCTCTACTGGCCAGCCATCTTCACCTCTTCCCACCCATCCCACCACCTTGGTGAGACAACTACAGTGACCTCAAAAACTCTTTCCATACTAAAGCTAATGGGCACACTGCCAAACACTGTGGGAATTTCACTTAGCTTTTGTGAAGTTATAAGTAGTACATACTCCTGGCTACAAAAGTGCTCTCTAGGTCATGTGATTTGGTTCACAGACTATAAAGATATAGTCAATTCAAAACAGAAATATCATGGAATGGATTTTTGAGCTTTTGAACTGCTGAGTAGGGTCTTAGTCATATTGTAGTATAATTGCCATTGTTTGTTAGTACAAATAAAGATACACATATAAACAATATGTCTGAGTTTAAAAAAGTTACCATGCTTCTTGATTCTCAACCACAATCATGCTCAGATCTTTTTATCTTACTCAACAAAACATTTTTGCTTGATTCTGGCCATTCTGGTGAAGCCATTGCCAAGCAAACTGGTGTTAGTCCTTCTGCCATATCCAAAATTCATTCCAAAAAGTGTTCTGGCCTTCCCAAAGCTGTTGGAGGTCATCCTTCCAAGCTTTCCCCTACCAATATTTGACATGACCAATATCTTATTACCTCTGGGAAAGCTGAAAATGCTGTCCAAGTGACCAGATCACTTACCAACATCATCAACCAACCCCTCTCTGCCAGTACTGTTTGCCTCCACTTGAAGAAAACTGGTATGAAAGCTGTTATCAAGTCCAAACACCCTATTCTCTCTGCTAGGCATCACAAAGCTTATTTGTATTTTGCCTATGCTCACAAAGACTGGACTATAGAGGACTGGACGAAGGCGGTATGGTCTCATGAGACCAAAATCAATCACCTAGGGTCAGATGGACACAATGGGCATGGAAAACAGCAGTTGAGGGGCATAGTGATAGGCTGGTACAAGAAACCCTTAAGTTTGAAGGAGGTTCTTTTATGATGTAGGGCTGTATGACTTGGGTGGGAATTGGATTTGCTACCAAGATTGATGGTAGGATGGATGGGGACCTCTATCTTCAAATTTTGAAGGATGAGCTCCAGCAAACCCTGGAGTATTATGGTCTCAATCCTCCTGACATCATCTTTCAACAGGACAATGACCACAAGCACACCTGCAGGCTGGTCAAGAATTGGGTAGAGGAGCAAGAATTCAACACTATGGTGTGGCCTGCACAGTTCCCAGACCTAAACCCTATTGAACATCTCTGAGGTTGTCTCAAGAAAAGGCTTGCACAGCATAAAAATCACCCTAGTGGGATTTATGAATTGTGGGAAAGTGTTCAAGTGGAATGGGATAGGATAGCAGTTGAGGAGTGTCAGAAGTTGATTGAAAGCATGTCTAGGAGGGTTTAGGCAGTGCTTAGAGCAAAAGGAGGCTATACCAAGTACTAATAATATTCAAATATCCTTTTCCATTCAAAAGCTCAAAATCCCTTTCCATGGTATGACTGTTTTGAATTTACTATATCTTCATAGCCTGTGAACCAGATCACATGACCTAGAGAGCACTTTTGTAGCCAAGAGTATGTACTATTTATAACTCCACAAAAGCTAAGTGAAATTCCCATAGTATTTGGCAATGCGCTTCACGCACTGCTGTCAGATTTAGTATGGAAAGGATTTTTGAGGTCACTGTATGTAGCTCCACCCAGAACCCTGTGGTTAACATTTCCATCCCACCATCTTGCCCATGAATAATACAACCAATGATAACACCACAATGCTGAAAATCTGGCAACAAAATCTTAACACCTCCAGGACCACCCAACTCTCCCTTCTCAACCAACATGATTGCAAAAACTGGGACATACTCACCATCCAAGAACCATGGGTTAACTTACTACACCTCACAACCTCTAGCCAAAACTATTATGTTATCTACCTGTCCACCCACCTATCTGATACAGGCAAACATCTATGAGCTGTGATGCTCATCTCCAAATCTCTAGCCTGTAATTCATGGATGCAAATCTCCTTCCCCTCCTCTGACATAGTTATTATACAACCCAAGGGAACCTTTGGCTTATGCACCATAATCAACATATTCAATGACAGCAAATCTGACTCCATCCTAAATCTACTAACACAATTTCTAGAAACCAATATTGACACCATCAAACCACATCAAACCAATCACATGCTATGGCTAGGTGACTTCAACCATCATCACCCACTTCAGGAAGAAGAGCACAATCCACATCTACTCACCCCCACCTATCTTCAAGCAGCTGAACCTCTTATCCTCCTCCTCACTAAGGACAGAATGCAACAAGCCCTACTGAAAAACATGCCCACTCTGGAAGCTCTTGGAACCAAAAACTGAACCTGCCCCAACAATATGTTCTGATCCAACAACACCTGTCAATTCTTCATACATTGCCACACTGAACTCAAATGGTGTGACTGTACTGACCACATACTCATCCTCAGTGTACTCAAACTTGTGTTATCCAAACCAGACACAATCCCAAAGTGGAACTTCCATGAAACCAACTGGAAAAAGTTCAATGAATTTCTAATGCAGTTACTAGCTGTGTATCCCACTGAATTACCCATTCTTAATGACCATAAATTTCAACAGACCACCACTGACATAACCCAAGCCATCCTAATGACAATTGAACACCAAGTACCCCTAGCAAAATATTGTCCAATGTCAAAAAAATGGTGGAGCCATAACCACATCCTTCTACACAAGGGAGTCACCAAGACAGCAGCTGAGGACTACAAAATGAGGGCACTACCAGACCACCCCAGTCATGAGCAACACAGAATCCTGCAGAACCAATTCATGGAGGCCATCAAGAAGACCAAGAATGAGCACTGGACAGAATGGCTCAAAAATGCTACCATGGCCAACATTTGGATAGCCAACAAATATCTAAACTCAAAACCAGGGGACTCTGGACCCTCCCATATCCCTACACTCTTACCCTGAACTCCTGATGGTCACACTAGCCCTGCAAGCACAAATGAAGAAAAGAGTGAACTGCTAGCTAAGACATTCTTTCCCCACCCTCCTGCTTCATCCTCAATACAAGCTGACTATGACTACCCAGATGCTCTACCAGACCTGGGGACCATAATTGAGAATCAACTCCAATGAGCAATTGCCAAACTCAGCCCATTCAAGATCCTAGGTCCAGATGGAGTAGTAGGTGTTGAGGCAGAACACTACATAGTATCTCAGGAGGTGGTAAGGACTTTCCACATGGTGTGACTTTGCCACTATCATCCTATGCAAATCAGGTTGTTTTGATTACTCCATTCCCAAAGTTCATAGATTTATTGTCCTCCTCAATACAACCACAAAGCTCCTGACCTCCATCATTACTGACCATATGTTGCATCTAATAGAAGCCCATCAACTCCTTCCTGCCACCCACTTTGAAGGTCATCCAAGAAGATCCACCACTGACTCCCTCCACCTCCTAGAAGCAACAGTCAAAAATGCCTGGCACAATCACAAAGTAGTAACAGTGCTCTCTCTCAACATTGAGGGAGCTTTTTCTAACAGAATTATTGATTACTACACAACATGTGTTTCAACCGAACACTGGAATCACTAGTCAATTTTACTGAACATGTTCTGCATGATTAGAGAACACACCTTTCATTTGACTCTCACATATCAGATTGGATCTCCATCACCAATGGGATCAGGCAGGAGGATCCTCTTTCTATGGTTCTATACATTATCTATAATGTTGATTTTGTTGACATCATGCAGGACAAATGAAAAGAACTGACACTAGCCTTTGTTGATGACACCACATTCCTCACAATTAGAGAAACACTAGAAGAAACTTACACAACAGTCCAAGATATACTGGAACATGTGGAAGGGGGCTTTGCATGGTCTCAAGACTACAACTCCCTTTTTGACATGTCAAAATTTGCACTGATTAACCTTATTCCAGAAAAGAACACAATCAAAACCCCCCTCAATATATGAGATATGATTATCATCCCAGTAACATTTCACAAATTCCTTGGCATTATTGTAGACAAAGACCTCAGCTGGCATCAACACATCAACTACACCATTGGCAAAGGAACCACATATGTCCTACAACTCAAGCAACTGGCCATCTCCTTCAGAGGACTCTTCCTCTCCCTCATGTGCCAACTTTATATCTCTGTCGCTCTACCCAAGCTACTCTATGCCATAGACATCTGGTTTACCCCCCTCTACTTAACCAACAATGATGAAACACACAACAGCTCAAAATGTGCTGCTCAAAGCTAAATCATGTACAATATGCTGCCATGCTAGGAATGACTGGAGCTCTCAGAACCATGGCAACAAACATTTTAAAGCACACACCAAGCTCCACCCAATATAACTATGCATCCAAGACCTCTACCACTAGGCCACAATTTGCCTTGCATCTCATCTATCTTCTCATCCAATCAGCCAGCTACTGAAATGCGCCTTGGCCCTTGAGACACTATGTCTGCCACCACAAATCCTCTGTACATCACCTCACCCACACATTTTCACTCAACCCTGACAATATTGAGAAGATCAAACCCTCTCAACATCCTCCCAACACCAAATCACCATACTTGTATCACATCACCAAAACCAGAGAAGACTTCATCTGCCTACATGACAAGTGAACAAATGGCACCAAAGTATACACAGATGGGCCAGAATCAATAGAAATATAGGTGCCACTGCAGTCCTAATTCAACCTAACAGAACCACCAGAGCACTATGTTACCATCTGGGGAATGCTATCCAACACACAGTGTATGAAGCAAAAGCTGTAGGACTCATCCTCACCACCAAACTGCTTTTGGACAAAATAGACATCTTCTCCCCTGTCTCCAATTTCATTGACAACCAAGCAGTGATCAGATCCAGTAACATATTCCAGACCAAACCCAGGTATTGCCTGATTGACCACTTTCATAGAAATATCAGAACATTTATGACAGTCAATCACCTTACACCTGCCAAGATAGCCCTCAACTGGATATCCAGTCATAGTGGGGTCCAAGAAAACAAAACTACTGACATCAAAGCAAAAACAACAGCTGCACATGCAAACCAATCCAGTGCATACAATGACCTCTCCAAATTACTATGCAACAAACTGCTCCCAATAAGCATCTCTGCAACTATACAACACCAGAAACAGCTGATGAAAAACTGATGGAAAAAATGCTGGGCCACCTCTCCCTGCTTTCTGCATATCTCAGAACTTGACTTATGTCTGCTTACAGGATCCTTCCTCAAAATCATGTCACTCATGACCCAGTCAGATCCACCACCAGTCAACTGCTCTCATATGGCTCTGCACTGGCCACAGCCCCCTCAACAAGCACCTCCACAGAATATCAAAGTCACCATCACCTGACTGCCCATACTGCACAAACCAAGTCAAAGATATTCTTCACTTCCTCCTCAAATGCCCACACTACCAGTGGCTTCAACATGCATTAAGATGAAAACTGGAAACAAGAGTCATGTCCCCACTGAATCTCCTAGCAAACAACACGAGTATCCTCAACCTCCTCTTATACATAAACCAGATGGAACACTTCAGCATCACTTAGTAACCTGTTCTTTGTAAATGGCCAACAATGCTAACTATCCCTCTTCTCCTCCCCTTCATTCCAGATATCCAGAAACAAACATACTTTATACAATCACCATATCAATATTCAGCATCAATAACCTATATGTCACCTATGAAATGGACTGGCTGTGCAATCACCCTACATCCAAGGACCAGCACCCAGCGACACAAGTAGTGAAGACACATGCTCCACGACTCTCACTACCCAGACCCCTTATCACTCGCTACTGCCCCTACTCCCTTTTATACTCAATCACTCTGGCAGTTGGGTATTTGTCATTCTACTACTACTTTGCTCAATACCACCATGCCAGTTATTATCATAGAGAGTCATTAGATTAGGACTGGCATATTTAAAACTGGCTGGCAGGAATGGCAGGACCCGGGAAAGGAACTTACTCCCATCTTCAGGGGCATTTACACAGTTGGGAAAAACAGTGGGGCATAGATGCCCCCTTACCATTAAATAGTATTTGTCCAACATAGGATACTATACCCCAAAGGGACAGAAATGGAACCAAAAAAAAAATTGTGAGGATGTTGAGTTTGAGGAAGGGTGGGATCCAATGGTCATTAGCTAGCTGTAATATACAATGTTCTGTCATCTTGGCTAGAATATCTACACACCTGCAGGTATTTTTCTCTGACCTGTGTGATTACCTGGATCTCCAGTCAGGGTCTGGATATTTGCCAGGTATGGATATGGGTACTGTTCACAGTACCCAGGGTTTTATCCCTGCTATTGCCTAATGGGATGGGGGTGACTGTATGTGAATGAATGAAGGTACCATTTGTATGCATGGTAATGGAATAAACTTATATTTTTTTCCCTCTGAGCCTTAGTGTCACATCTGTGGATTTTGGAATGGTGAGGATGACATTGTAACAGGTTCCACTGGTGGACAAAATGGTAAGCAGGTGTGAGTTGCAGTTGGACTCTTCAAGAAAAAAACCAACAAGATTCCATGATGACTTATGTACCTGCCATGTACACCAACCACCACCCAAACCTGTCTTCCTCATCTTGAGCAATTCACTCCCCTCTCCTATACAAACTCATAGTGAGTCTTGACCAAGACCATGAGCCCAAACACCACCCAAGCCTGTCTTTTCCCCTCATGTTGAGTTCACCATTCATGCCACCACTGCCATCCAAACACATTTTCTTGTCTCAAGCACAGATCCAACTGCAGACCCCCTGCTGCACAAACTCACAGTGGTTCTTGCTGAGGTATCATTGGTAGTATTTACTACATCAGCAAATCTTCACATTACTTAAGCTCACTTGACAACCATTTACGTCACACTTATGGGAGCTTGATGGCAAACTTGGCTCAAGTAATTTAAATGGATTCAAGTAGATCCCTTTGTTTAAAACACACTTATTTTTACTTGGACCTTACTTAAACACATATTTACACACGTACAAGTACAATACAAGTATATTAAGTATGACAAAAGTATGACAATAAAATAAAGTAAAAGTAAAAAACATACCAATTACCCTTCTCTTTGTGTGCCAGTGGTGGTGCATGCCATGCTGCTGTTGGGATGGCTGCCTGTGCATGCACAAGGTTGACTGGAGTGGGGGGTAACCATTGTGCCATGTGCTGGTGGTAGTGACTAGTGTTCTGGGAATTTGGGCAGGTTAATTAGCAGGGGTTAATTAACCTGGGTAGATTAGCACTGATTTACAGTGAATTAGGAGGAGTTATCAAATGAGCAGATGAATTTGGGTGAATTTGAGATGATAGTGAGTGACTGTGACAGATGCTGAACAGCAGACAACCCCAAGCCCATTGGCATTGTCAAATATTTTAGATATTCAACCTACTATCCAAGTTCCCTATACATATGCAGCCTTTGCACTGTAGAACAACAAAGTGGTTCAGAGAACTGGAGATGGTCCTGAACCTGTGGAATGTGAAGAAGGACATGAGTAGTCATCCAAGGAATCCTACAACAAAGAGAGACTGGTCAGTTTCCAATCCTGATCAACTTAAACCCAAGATATTAAATGTCCAAGTATTTCCAGACTTAGAATGATGATTCCAGAGTTTCCAGAGTTCTGGAGAAGAAAGGAATGAGCAGAGGATGTTGAATAGTGGTTAGAGACATGAAAATGATTGGTGGCAAGCAATACAGTCAATACAATAATGGACAATATGATGGTGAGATGAGAATTCTAACGTGCAGAAAACTGTATTACCCACAGAAAGTACATCAGTTAAATAGTTCAGACTGATCCATGGTTGTACAACATACTGTACTAGTAGCTAAGGGATGAATGACAGCTCAGGAAATGAACTATCTAATAAACAGACATGCATTTCACAAGTGCATATTGGGAATAAAGAGAGATAAAGGGAAACTAATGTAGACCATTCTAAACCTACCTCAAACTTAAAAACATGACTCTAGACTGTGGATTGACTGGACTGCGATGAATATGAGGCAGACTGGTTTCATACTCAGTATAGAACAACAAAGTGGTTCGGAGGACTGGAAATTGGTCCTGAACTTGCAGAATGAGAAGAAGAATACAAGTAGTTGTCCAAGGGATTCTATGTTGAAGAGAGACTGGTTAGCTTCTGATCCTGATTGACTTACACCCAAGATAGTAAGAGTCCGAGCATTTATGGACTAAAAATGATGATTCCGGAGTTTCCGGAACTCAGGAGGAGAAAGGAATGGGTGGAGAATGTTGAATGGTGGTCAGAAACATGGAAATGATTGGTAGTGAGCAATACAGGTGATATGATTGTTGGACAGTATGACAATGGACGATACAATGATGAGAATCCTGATGTGCGGAAAACTGTATTACCCATGGAAAGTACATGGGTTAAATACTCCGGACTAATCTGGAGTTGTATGACATACTAGTAGCTAAGAGATAAATGACAGGCTGACAGCACAGGAAATAAACTGTCTAATAAACGGACATGTACTTTGCAAGTGCATATTGGAATTAAACGGAGGTATAGTAAAGGAAAACTTATCTAGACCATTCCAGACCTTCTTCAGACTTAGAAATAGGACTCCGGACTACGGATTGACTGGACTGTGATGGATATGGAGCAGACTTGTTTCGGACTTGGATTGATGTGGTGACAGATAGTACAATGGTGCTTTACAACTGTAGGGAGCGGACACTCTCTACATTTGAGGAGAACTTGAATACTAACTATCCCCAGTCAGTGATGTGCAGAGTGCAGAGTGATAATGTCTGTGGAATAGCAGGTATGGGTGTCACAGGATGATAGATGATGCATGAGCACAATTCACATGAATAGGATAAACAGATGGATGATAGGGATAAATAGGACTCCAAATGAGTTCCGGATGGGTATGATGTGTGGCAAGTGGTATACATGACAGGATGGATGGGATCATCGTTCAGAGCTATGTGTGAATCTGTGCAATGTAGAGTGTGCATTATGCTGTGGGATAGGAATCTCCTGGTACTTTGCTATATCCAATGTGAATGGCTTATAGGTCTGTGCATATCTGAGCAAAGTCCAATCTGTGATTGAGTCTGTGTGATGCAGTCCAAGTATAATCTAGTCCAAGTGACATCTCTGTCTGAGTGGTCCAGTTCAGTGTTTGAATATGGAATAAAGGAACATGAGCAGAGATAAAGTGAATGGTGATGAAAATGGTGAGATGGATCCAGGTTCATAGATGCGAGCAGTCTGACTCAGCTTGTCTTCTTCATGTGTCTTTCACATCTGCTCCTATGGATGATCTGCCCTGATTGGATTCTGAATGATGTTAGGTGAATGTGTGGTGTGTCTCATAGTGTGGAAGAAGCAGAATTGGAATTGAATACATAACTTGATACATGATGTGGACACAAAGATGGATAGAAACAGAAACAGAAACAGAAACAAAAACAGAAATGAACAGATGGTTTTCTTTTTCAATGGGGTTTTCAGATGACATCAGCAAACTACTTTTTGCTGTACATGGCTGTCAACTGTTGTAGAGCAGCTATAGTTGGACAGCTAGATCTAGACTGGGCAGTTCCTCCCAGTGTCAGAATAGCTATGTAGGGTTATGTACTACTATGAAAGGAACCATTGCAACATAATCAAGATGCTATGGAGTTCTATCCACAGCTGCCTAGTACTTTCCATTCTCTT